>JAGDQP010067748.1:0-11108 GCA_022664845.1 Lepisma saccharinum
TCACTCTTGTGACAAACTCGAGCTCAGCATACAGTTTTGTACATTTGAGGATGATTTTTCTGGAGTGATATAGAACTACGTCGTTGTTTGTTTTGTAGAACTGATTATCGAAAACACAAAAGTACGAGCACAAAAATGCCAAAGAGTGTGTTGAACTCGAGTTTTACGGTAAGTGATAACGTGCAATTTATATCCTAGGTACAGATATTTGTGAAGGGTTTGTGTCATAGTATGGCTGGATTGCAGACGCTGCAAATTCAATTTCTTATATCTATTTGCAGAGACATTAAATAATCGAATACGTTTTATTCTAGTTCTAATGCGTTTAAAACTCGCAATATGGTATCTAAATTGTAACATAAATCCATTAAAATAGGCCTGCCAATTTCGTAAAATATACGAGAACCTTGCAGTAAATTGCGAAACAAATTAGTTTTGTTTTATATGTATATTTGATTCAAGGATAACAACTAAAAGTATGCAAACTCTGAATCGTCAATGCCTGAGCCTCGAATCCCTAATCGTCATAAATCAATTAAATTCTAAGACGTCAAATGCTAACACACTTAACTTTTGTTATGAAAAGATTCTTAATAGTTTAAACTAACCTATTGGTTATTTCTACTGGTCGAATTTCCATAAATTTGCATTAAAATAAAGGAAAGCTAATTGGTGTGTTTAGCCTGGTGTTTGTTTGAGACATGTTTGCACGTAGATTGCAACGCAGGAGAATCTAATGTATAGAGATGAAGGCTACCACATAACGGATACGTGGCTTCAAGCGCTCAGAAACGGAAAAGCATACAATACACCATTGCCACAGGGAAACAGCCAATCATAGACCAGCTTCATCAGCCATCATCCCTAGCACGCCATTCTACAGCCAATAGGAAAAACAACTTCCCACCATCTAAACTAGCAGTGGCATATAAATACTGTACATTGACGAGCATAACACACACACACCATAATTAGGAAGATGTTACAATAATATGGCAATGAAAACTCAGCTATTCAACATAATTTATTCTAGCAGCAAGCCAGAGAACACTGGATTAAGTTTAATCTACACATAACTAAGTTCTCTATTAATGGGGAGATGATAAGATCGTCCTTCATACGCTCTATCTGGTCACCAATTAATTAATACTCCTATTCCCTACCACCATAAGCGCTTTCTCTATTTCATCACTGACAAAATCTTCAATTGCCCTCTGCTTCATTTCTCCTTCTGCAATAAATAGCACAACTGACCTCTTTAAACTTGGAACATATCGTTCACGTTAACGAGAAGATCACTATACTTAGGGTTACCATAATATTTGCGGAGTAAATACTGACAAATTAGCTTAAAGGCAATTTATTTAAATAGAATGAAACTCCGAACAATTACTTTCGACACCTACGTGAAATACACAATACCTAGAGTGACCTGAATTTCTTTCAACGAAAAAGAGGATATTTAATAGTATAGATGTGTGATGCTCTTTTACTTCTAAAATAATTTTATTATTCATTATTTGATATAATATCAAATTATAGTAAATACGGAAAGAAAACATACATGAAAAATAAAAGTATATATTTCATACGTTCTGTATCAACCCAGATATCTTTTTTGACGGTTTTCCATCAGAAGTACATGTTTACATCCTTTTAAAATTTGCTGAATTTATCTTATAATGTGTCGAATTGTTTTCATTTTCATAATATATTCCAGGGTGCTCATCTCCAACCAACTTCTTTTTTTCCTGTGTCCAATAATTCCCTATGAGATTATAATAGCTACATGTGCTCCTGGGGATTGTTGACTGAACACCAATGTGTTTTCAATCTTCCACAATACGTCTCCATTTATTTACAAAAGTTCCGAATTATTCAAATTTCTTTTTCACTGCACAAACACAAATTTAAAAATCATTAATCTTACGTTTTGATAACCAACTCTGAAAATATTGTATTATTTCTTATAAAACACAGTAACTACTCACTAACATCTGTTTTGTTCAGAATGTTCTCACTTTTAACTCTCGTTAGCAACAGCTGTGACGAGAATGGTATAAAATTGTATTATATTCTGTTTCTAAACTTTCAGAGCAAATTGAAGCACTGTCACTTCTGGAGCGCCGCTTGGTATGTCGCTCAATAGTTTCACAGAACATCTGAAGTTGAAACTGCATTAAAAATAACAACAACCTGATTCTATAGATGATAAAAAAGTAGAATTCTAAGGACTGCTGTATCGTCATTCAGAAAATATAATTTTAATGATTCATTCATACAATTTTAGTACTCTCTCTGAGCAAGATAATAGTAATAACCATTTCATTTTTAAGTAGGTTAATAACACTTGACATTGACACCCAATAAATTCTCAGAGTTTCTGTTCGTATGGAAAAAGTATGAAACGTACATTTGTCAAAACAGTTAGAGTATGGAGTGTTTCCACCCTAAAAAAGTATAATACTCTAAAAATAGTACATCTGGTCAGCCTACCTAATCATAGGTAATTGTTTATATTTACTATTGTGAGGGTCAGATACTTGGCATTTTAAATACTGTTAGCACTATCTTCAGTGCTACGAATTAAACCTACTTCCTAGAGTCTGCAAGTCTTGCCTTGTATTGTGTGAATGATTAAAGATAAAACTATATTGATTTCATAATAGCAAATATAAGATAAAAAGAAATGCAATGTGAAATATACACACCTGATACAAAGGGAGCGATGAAGCTTCTTTCACAGAGTACAAGACAGATGCCGTATTCCGGTATGTTCTGTGATTTGCCTCCGTCCGTGAACTTAACAGGATCTGGCATATCCCAATGTATTCGAAACTCTTCGTATATCTGAAGTGCTAAAAAGTAAGCAAAAACGATATCGGTATGCAGAAAACATTATTTTATCCTTATGTTAACTTATGCTGTTTACATTTTTATATGGCTCACGGTAACCGGAAGTCCCATATGGTAAATGAAAGCTAAATAATATGCAAGCGAGTGCACCTTGAGAAGAATACGGAAAGTAAACAATCACAGATGAAACACAGGGATTTTGAAACTTTTAGTGTTATTGGAAAGTCTTTATTGTTGAGTTTATCGTTATTATGACAGGTGACAATGAATTTGCCAGGAAAAGTTGCGAGTTCCTAACGTTCTCTACAAGGTCTTTATCTTCGGCCACGAATTGTGCTGTAATATTTCGTAATGGAGTTTTAGAGTTGAAAGAGTACTCTAAAATAATTGCTAAAACCGTTAATTGGATGTGTATGAAATTTGTTAGTAATCGCAAGAGCGGCGTTTACCGAGAATTTGATGCGGAGAGCTATGTTTCCGCTTGAGGCACTGAAAAATTCTCTGGATGTTTGTTTCTAAGGGACTTATAATACTTCCTACTACGCACCTTTGAGCCTTTAAGTTTTGATAAATGAACTTGAAGTTCCGAATATAATTATACCAAATGTATAATTCACACTTCACTTTGTTTGTAAGGATTTAGAATGAGACCACAAACAGGAGGGTGTAACGTGTGACAAATGGCGGAAATAGGGATTTCCCTCATAGAACCCTTTCTGTGAATATTTTTGCCCGTTGCACAGTGTTAGGAATTTTCGAAAACGTGGTCAAAAATCTGATTTTTGGAAAAATGTCTAAGTAAACAGGTGAATTGTAATCCAAAGGATAATATCTGTAGATCTATTTTGAGTCATATGCATACTAGGAGGGTTAATTTTCTGAATGAAAACTGAATAGAAGGAGGACAATTCATTAAAATTAACATTATGTAAAGTTTCTGTTTCAAATAATTACAAGAAAGTTCTTGTGAAATAATATTTGATGTAAACATAACCCTGGAGTATTCGAAACAAATTCTGGGACCTTGTCCATCATTACTTACTCTCTCTCTCTCTCTCTCTTTCTCTCTCTTTGTTGCGGTAGATCGACAACTAAACCTAAATGTTTACGGTAATCGTTCTGTTTTTGTTTCTTTCGACTTTCAACTATATGTTTATAGTCTTTTTACATGTACCTTCCACATTTTATATCGAGGCGATAGGCAATATGTAAAAGAAGTCAATCTGTATTAACATGGAATTTACTTATCTATTCAATGTTGTTCATTCGAGAAGGCACTACTAATTATTGCAGCATGCACTCGCTGGTGAAGTTATTGTTCTTTCATAAATTAATTTCCATTTTTCTCCGTGACCTTCACCACTATGCATTTTTGGGTGAAACTTAATTCCGAGGCAGATTTTAATTCGCGAATATATTCGGTTTTACGCCTTCACATCAATGGTGGACGACCGCTTTTTTGTGCCGCACTTGATGGACGTTAAGTTCTAGCTGAAGTAGCTACTAATTCCACTTCAGATCCTAACCACTCGGGTTCTCAGATCCTAAAGTGCTCGGGTTCTCATCCACTTTCCAAATTTAGCAAAATAATTTATTATTTACTTTACGAGCTTTGTCTGTAAGAATGAATGCTTTTATTTATGGCCTTCAGGCATCTAAGACTCCGGCTACTCTGCCCTTAAGAAGTTTCATAGCCTCCTCACCTTTATTATTCATCTCGAATAAGCTACCTACATAGTTAATAAAATGATTAATGTCTCAAACTAACCCTTTTTCCATGTTTCTCATACAGGATGTCCGATATTCTTCTGATTGTCAATGATTTTACCATGGTGCACCTTTTATTAACAAACTTATCATTTTCTTCACAATAATTCAATATATTTTGTCTTCAGTTTCGCAGGTTTCAACTTTGTACATATTTATCACAGTTGCAACATATTGGTAATCGAATATATTTATCACAGTTTCAACATATTGGTAATCGATAAACAAAAAGTAACATATTTCATTGTTCATTATTTAGACCCTAATTTTCAATATTGCATTTAGGTTTATTTTCTCTTAGTACACTTTCATATCTTTCACAACGATGGGCAAAGTTGGACAAAAGATTTCTTGCAGAATAAACATTCAAAGCCTTAGTTACATTTTGTAAAAGGTTTCGTTGCGGGACTTTTTTCGTAGCTCTAAATACGCATTTATAACGCACAAATAGGTACCTACGTACAAGGCTTTCAGAATACATGCGAAACTTATCATGTTCTTATTCAAATATTACTATCCCTTGCGTTAAATCAAAGCAAATACCACTAAGTCTCTTCTACAAAAACTTCAGCAGCACATGTTTCTTGGAACACTTACAGTCAGTTTCCAATGATACAGTCGCGGCCACCTTCTCACGCCACAAGCGTAACAGCAACTAACCCTCTTATAAACGGCTTATACACATCACACTCTACGCGACATGTAGTAATATTTATGTTTGATGACTAATAGTCGTTTCTCTACAAAACCTTATCATTCTAGCTCCTATGGGCGCATGTCACAATTTTGCTTTTTAACGACGTTTTCGGAGATTCCTAACATTGTGCGTTGTGGTGCTTATATTGCACTAATAGCAAGAGCGAATATCTCAAAATAAGTTGCTGTATTTCCCAAGTTTCATTCAGATTCCAAGGAATGAATGAACTGGGTTCACCCTTCACATTTGTGTAATGGTTTTGCAGCAGAGATGGATACGATGAGTTTACTTTCATTTCTCAACCTGCAATTCTAAGTGTAATTAACACTTACGCATATCTCATTTTAGTAATAGGATTCCGAATAACATCATTAGTATGAGGGCTGTTAGGTATGACGGGGAGATTAGGGAATTCCATGGAAATTGCGCAAAGAAAATTCATATTTGTGGAATTTTGAGTTCATTGCGGTGCTATGAATGCATTAACGGTAAAAGGAAATTATTCAAAATGTACGTAATACGTACGTATCTACAAATGTACGTACGTAATTAGTTTCGTTGCAATCTAAGAAATATATCAGGAGAAAAACAATATGACTTGGCTCCTACTTGAGAATCAGGTGGAGTGTCTCTTGTCATTCAATCCAGAGGCACACTGTTTTATTTAAGTCGAATTGAATCCTGTTCCTCAAATCGGTTTCATATTATTGTGGAATATGTATATATTCATCTATTGGGAAGTGTTTTACCGCTTCTGGAGAAAGAATATCAACGTCCGTATTATTATTATTATTATTATTATTATTATTATTATTATTATTATTATTATTGTGCAGTAGGCATGGTTGAACTATTTTCTGAGCTCAACAAGCTAATTAAGCAAATGCTTCCTCAAAATTGTAAGGGGTTTTATTATCTCATTTGTCACAAGATTGATCGCGAAGGTAGTAAATAAGAAAGAAACATACGTGGACAACTTTATTATAAATTTATGCTTTATAACACACACTTATACACACATAAATGTACTTGCGTAAATGAAAATTACTAACCTCCAACGTTGAAATGGAGGCAACTTCCGATTTTTTCTGTACATCAAGCCTCTGTAGGTACAGATACAATTGATATTAGAGTGAAAAGTATGTGACTGGACCGGGGGGATCGAAACCCAGGACCATTGGGTTACCGTCCCAATGCGCTACCAACTGCGCCACCCAGTCGCCCCAATCACACACCCCTCACTCCTGATGTCGATGTTCTCTCTCGAAACCACCTGGAGAGTACCACAACTCCTAGTTGTGCTTGAACTTTCCTGTGTCTCATAGTGGTGAACATCTCACACGGGTGGCGCAGTTGGTAGCGTATTGGGACGGTAACCCAAAGGTCCCGGGTTCGATCCCCGGGCCATTCATAAACTTTTCACTCTTTAATATCGAAAATTACTAGATTAATCGAGAAGTATGATGCCGGGTATTTATTATCCAACAAATAATTACCTGTGCACATAAATTATGAACACACTCGCAAACTATTATCGCTCAGACAGTCACACGGAGCACTTACGGTAACGGCACAAAGACACTGTTCATGTAGGCACCTATCCAGCTGCTGGCTAACGCTGCCGACGATAAAAATTAACTTCATAAAATAATGTCGACGAATATCTTGAAACACTTATACTGCACAGCTTGTAGAAACATTTGTACTTATATTCAGCATAATCAGGGACATGATTTCCAACAGTATCGTCGTTTATCCAAGTCTTTGTCGACAACTTAGCTTTCTTACATCCGCACTTCATGTCCTGGCCGAGAGCCCACGCGTCTTGTGAGTGCGCCAAAACTGTCTTTGCCGCAAACAGTTTACCTTTCAACTTTCCACCAATAGGATTTAAATGTTTGAGGCGCAGCCGTAGCCTAGTTCCGCTTCACAAATGCTGTGTTTCCCGCGCACCAATGTGTCAGCGGGAAAATCCGGAAATGAGAACATGAATTTCTCACTAATTCTTTATCTTAAACAGTATTTGCTATAGCACACAGCACACAAACACACGCATTGACTCATTTTTCTTCCAAAAACTCCCAATAAAATCTTAATTCGCATATTATAAAGGTTTCACTTAAAACTTAGCGGGATGGTTTCGTTTGCTCCGGTACCTACTCTGTTATCTGCTTGTGAGGGAGCTACTTGTTGCCATCTCCTAGTATGTGGCGACGCCAATCGGTCAAACTTAAAGTCACTAGCGAAAAGTATGATCTGCTGTGATTAATTGGGATTGATCAGTAAAGTAAAAACTGAAATAAATTTATTTGCCGGCAAGGTGGACAGCGCTGTAGCAAAAGCCTGACGAAAAATGTTGCTACGGCTTGGCGCCCGAAGTGGAATGAATTCTAAGTGCACAAGTCCTGAATTCTAGAACCGTGATCACTGTAATTGTCATCAGTCATGACTTCCAAATGTTGGTGGTGCACTAACGCCGTTCACGATCGCGTTTCGCGGTGAGACGGTATGACTGAGTCTCAATGGCCTTTGTCAATATATATATATATATATATATATATATATTTTGTCTCACTATGACCATTAATCTTTTTATAGTTAAAAATACGCGCATGGCGATATACGAGATAATACCATTACGTGGCATCTATTGTAAATGTTCACATATATATGGCTTTACATTAGTGGCATCATGTATGTTATAACACGAAAACTATGGCATCTTTTACCTTAACATCATTTGGCATTTTTACATAGGACCATTGTATACAAAAATTCTACATCATATCACTCACTGATAAGTTCAAGAGTTACTAAAACACTGCAATGAACTCAATACAACATATTTTCAATAAAACAGAATCGTTTACATATCTGAAATACCAAGGAACTTTTAAGTGTTAAGGTTACGAATTGGAACATTAGTATTTATTAATATATATATATGCTTTTCTTACATAAAATTTCCATATATGACAAATGAATTGTAATACACTTCACTATTCAAAATATAACCACATACTATTGAATCAAAAATGAAATTTCGAATAATATTTGCTTAAACTATAATCAAAACATATTCTATGCAAAAAAATAATACATGTATATACTATCAATTCAAAGACATAGAAAAAGACAATTAAACGTAATTTGCTCGGCTTAGAATTCTACAACAATATTTTTCTCTTTATGCATGTTTCACGAGACATTGCTTCATTAGATTACACAAGTTATATATTACACTCAAATTCTATATGTTCTTATATGCATATGGCATTACTCAAAATAGATCATGGAAATCATCTAACATTATCATCATACACAATTAACGTACTATGCATCTGCAAAATTACAAAATAGAATTTTACTATTAAAAGAATCTACCCACTGTACTACCACTAGTCTTTCTAGATGGGAATCTTTTATTTTACAGCAGACTGCGTTTATAAGGTTTTGGCAAACTTCATTACTTCTTTTTGTGCTTTCGTCTCCTTGTTCTGGGTTACAGAATTCACGATCGATGTAATGTACTGTGATCTCATCGTATCTTTTTTCCTTGACGTCGTTGAGAACGTTTGGTGGGGTTGTGTGTCTTCTTGACATTTCTGTCCACACTTCCTTCAACTGATGTCATTCTCGAAAACGTTGGCCTTCTGCCTACGCCTGATTTAGCCGATTGCTTTTTGTGAAAATTTCCTGGTCCTTGTTGTCCTCGAGCACAATTGAAAGCTTCTTGACGCTCATTTCTTCTTCCATCCAGTCTTCTACCAAAACTTGGAGTCGTTAGATACTATCTCAATCCTTTTACAGGGGAAGTGACCTTTCGCGTCCAGGTCACAGCATACGGCGGGTAAATTTCATGATCGCATCACATCTTCACTCTCCATTTCTGACGAGGAGCTCATAAAGTCTCGCTCACAGCTACTCTCCATCGGCTCGCTGTGGGTTAGGAAATTCACATTTTCCATATATGTAGAGGTGACTATGGGGATGACTGTCTCTCTTCTCTCGATGTCGACGGTCTCTTCACCAAAATTAAAATCCAGTGTGTCCTGAGAAGGTTGGAGAAGTTCTCTCCCAAGTAGAATATTCTGGTTGAGGGCTTCTGCGACGAAGAAATTGGCTGAAGTGTCCTTGCCTTGGACATCAATGGGCAGTGTTGTTATACCAAGAATTGATCGTTTTCGTTTACCCGTGTAGTCAACGATCATTATGTTAGTTGCTTTGTGTAGGACTGGCCTAGATACTATGTTGGAGACTTGGTCGTAAAATGCTTTATTTATAATTGAATTGGCAGTTTGAAGAAGGCAATAAACGCCAAAAATGTGAAAATCTACTTTATGCCGAATTTGATATCTGGAAGGGATGGCGCATCTATACAATACACAAAGAAAGCAAAAAAAAAAACGTTAGTAAAGCCTTGAAAAATAGGTGCGAAATAGACATGGGCAAAACTAGCGCAGCAGCTATTTTTCACTGCTACATGGAATAAATTGCTATGTCGGCTACAACCGATGAAAAACAGCAGTTACTGGCTTTTACTGCTATTTTTCTCCGAAGTTTGTTAATGGTAAAACACATTGTTTCCTGTTATCTAAACAAACAAAACTGCTGGAAGAACAGAACAAAATGGCAGAGAATTGTCTGCGGAGAGGACAACCATGACGAGTGAATACTACGTAATTGATATAGAATCTGTTACCATGTTCGGAATTGATATAGAATTCTCAGAAAGCACTGTGTGATAGTTGGCTACGTGGAGTAATGGATAAGATGTTGGAGTTGTAATGCAGTGGTCCCGGGTTCGATATAAATCCATCGAAAGTTTTTATTTTTAAAATTATTTATATTTTATTTATATTTTGAATAGGTTATTTTGAAATGTTACTGTTTAATTTGTTTTATAACTTGCATTTAATGTTTTTTGTAATATTTTCCGTTTATTCTGATTCTGTAGTCCAATTCAGATTTAATAAAATGGTAAAAGAAATGGGTAAGGCATTGGGCTTGGGATTCAGTGGTCCCGGGTTCGGTACTCCTTCACCTAAAGTTTTTTTTTTATTTTAGGAGAAACTCATTTTGATTTTTTAGTTTCGAAGGAAAGCTCTGGTCTTTCGATTAGACTTGTTTCTTCCTTTGAGGCAGTGAAAACAATACGCACATTAAACCGTCCATAAAATTTACAGACATAGTTTAGAAAAATGAACCAGCAATTTGAAAAAGTGAACAAACGCTAAAAAGTGAAATTAGCTTTTTACTAAAAACGCGCCTCAATTTATACCCGCTCATCATAAGGTAGAAGAGAAGAACGATAGCCAGTTATAGAATGATTTATTTGCCCTTGGATATATTAGTGAGTTTGAAGAAGGGAACAAGGCTACTAGTGTCTTGAAAAGAAAGAAGTAATATTTTCGAATGTCTGAGAAAACACGATTCAGCCGCGTGCGCAATAAAAGAAAACACCATACCTGACTTTACCTAACTTCCACGTGCCTTTGGTCACTAATTTTATTAAATTTCCTAATGCGTTTATAAAGAAAATCACACCATTATTCGATCCTGGGTTCTCCGTATTAAGTTTCCGACATGCTACCAATCCACTAAATTGATAATTGAAACTATCTGCTTGTCAGTCTCATTTACGGTGGAGGAGTAATGCGCCTGTGCAAGAATGTTCCCGCCATAATAGGAGTTCCTTATTTTAGACACTACTACAGGACACTTGTGACTAGCGACAGAAAGAGCGCATTGTGAAAACACGAGTTAATCGTGTGTGCAATAAAAAGAA
>JAGDQP010067749.1:0-11108 GCA_022664845.1 Lepisma saccharinum
TACCAGTGCTAAATAAGTAATTTTACGTTCAACTGCTTATATTTCCCAATGGCAAAACACTATTTATTACATATATATTTTTAAAAAAATTGGATAAGTCAAAATATTCGACATTTCCAAGGAAAAGTAAAGAAGGAAGCAAAGGCATATATCCTGCCTTCGTTACTTCCCCATACATTATGTGGCGTCCTTTCTTCTAATAGTTCCTCCACATATCAAGGATGCCCTCTTTTCGCTTTTACAATAGTCATAGGACTGTCCAATACTAACTCCATTGGTAGTGGTTGGGTAGGGAGGACCCACTAGAGTCGTCAGTAGTTGAAATGGGAGGAGAATGTGTGTATGTGTGCGTGTGTCTATGTACTAGTGTGTGAGACAAAGGAGAAGATGGGAGGGGATGCTGGTTTGTGAACGAGATCGTTTGTTGTAGAGGAAGACAGAACAACCAGGGCACATCGTCATTAAATCAAGTGACAAAGTTGGTGGGCCGCATAAAATGAGATAAATTCATTTCTTACTTTCTTTCTCTGTAGTCTCTCCATCTTCTCTCTCTCTCTCTCTCTCTCTCTCTCTCTTTCAGTCGTTTCTCATGAGAATTCCAACGGCGATACAGAACTTGCGAAGACGGGAGATGGCTATTCGCATAAATCAGTCCAAAAGAATCCAAGCGTGTTTGGTCGATTTGGCAACATCTTAAGGAGGCGGAGTAGTGGTACGGGCAGTATAGTGGATGAATTAAAGAATGGGGAAGAAAGAGTAAGAGGACTGCGTTTTGAACCAAAACAGAAGCAAAAAGCAAGTGTGTGTGTGTGTGTGTGAGAGAGAGAGAGAGAGAGAGAGAGAGAGAGAGAGAGAGAGAGAGAGCGAGAGAGAGAGAGATGCGGGAAGGGGTGAACGTTTCAAAAACCTAGCAGAATAAAAGAAAGTGCTTCAGTAGGAAACAACAACGACAACAAGGCGCTGACGTAAATCACGTCACAACAGACCTAGATGACATTGTTATGTTCTAAACCTCCGGAAACTGGTAAGTTGAAAAGGACTAAATATGGCACTGAGAAAAACATAAAGAGAAGAAAAGAAGGATTAAACAGTTGAACAGTTTTTAGGTTTTGCTCCTAGATATATTTTTTTCGAGCTGAAAAATTGTATAGTACTCTGAACTTTCTATGAAATGCTTTAGATCGAATTTCAGATGATAAATCTTTACATGACAAAATTGGTAGGAAAATATTCTAAAACCTTGTAAAGTTTAGTGGCAGGTCTTTAGATTGCAACATTTCTAAATATACTGATTTATTTCGAGTTTTACAGCAGATTAGTAGTAACTGGTTCAAACATGTTAAAATTCAGTAACTACTCTAACAATATTAGAGAGAGCACTCTACATTATAGTTTGTTTGGGTTTGTGGTTATTCAGAAATTACGACCATTTCAATTAAAACGATACATTTATTGGGTAGAAATTTCTGGAATAGGTGACTGGGAATAGAACTATTCATACTGACTGAAAGTAAATGCAAATACATTTTTCCTGTTGTAATCAACGAACGCAAAAGCGTGAGAATGCCTTTCTCATTTCAACGACGACTTCTTGAGATAATTTAGAAAAAATATTTTTTTTTTTTTTTTTTTAGAATATTAGAGGAAGAGTTTCATGGACATTTTCTCTACTCAGTAAATCCATTGGAAGAGTATTTACAAGAACTTTCAAGACTTGATGCAAAATAGTTTTTCTATAATATTGTTCAAAATGTATACTTTACTGTGGTATATGCTATATATTTCATACTGCATACTATATACTTTATGCTATATACACTGTATATATATACCATCCTACATGTTTCATTGTATCTAAGAACCACTTCTTCTGCTGGAAACCTATTACAATGATAAGTAGAAAATGTACTGCTCATTTTTGCGGTAAAATCTATTTGTACAAGAACCCCTTATAATAGTCTTATTTGGCTGTTAGCCTCAGCAACACAGCGGGCAAGCACGGCTCTGAGAGGTAAGGTGAAGTGAAAGGAATATGAGCTACTTGTTTCCGGTCCTCCGAAGGGAAACGGTCGTCCGCGGCCCACAGGTTATGAACTCGGGGTGGTGAGTTAGTGGTTCCGTTCCTCTGAAGAGAAACAGTCGCCCGCGGCCCACAGGTTATAGATAGGTGGAAATGAGCAACTGGTTCCAGACCTCCGAGGAGATATGGTCGCCCGCAGCCCACAGGTTAGGAAGACAGGAGGTGGTAAGCTACTAGTTCCGGACGTGCGAAGAGATACGGTCGCGGCCAACAGGTTGTGAAGGATGCAGGAATGTTGTAGATTCCGTACCTCAAGGAGAGATACGGTCGTCCACAGTAAGCGTTGAGAAAAGGAGGTAAACACGGAGTAATACCCGTACTGCGATGTGTTCAACGCTACAAGTTCCACTCCTCGCATGAGAAGCAGTCACTTGGGTAATCCCATGAAACTGAAGACAATTCACTTGGGTAATCCCATAAATAAAAATCACGTGGTTCGAAAGAATACTTGCTTTATTGTTACAAAAGGAAAAAATACTATTTACACCCATCTAACGGCAGGGTACATGCTGCTCGGGTTATAATAAAGCATACATCAAATTACGATGGATGTTGATTTACGTTATTAAAAATCTACAAAATGGAATATTGGTTAATATTGTCTTAATAACAATATGATTCTATCTACATTGATAGTTAAATGATACTAAAAGTTTCTTTAAAAGATGTTAAATAAATTAAAAAGCTAATTACTGAAGGATATGAACTGTCGCGTCATCTCTTAAACTACATGTGAGGTACAATCAGAGAGAAAGGAATAAAGGAATTATTCCTTTCTCTCTGGTACAATTTATACATAACTAATTTAGCGTGTAGTAAAGGGGCAGCAAATCAGCACTGTTACACCATTCGGGCACTTACGCAAGAATTCTACTCACACAAAAAAAAGATATATCTATTTTGCGAGTGCCTTTCTTTGTGTCACTATTGCGGAATTGTTTCCTTTGTAATAAAATTAATAAAATTAAGAGACTTAGTATCCTTCCTTCTCCCATAGTGACACAAATAAAGTTACTCGCTTAACGGATATCACTTATTTTGTGAGTAGAATTGTTGCGTCTTTCTTCCCTTTACCCCGAAGGGGTTCTTTTAATAATATAACTTATTTTGTAAGGCTGATATTTAAAAAAAAAAGTTTTAGTGTTCATACAAAAGGTCGGTTTTAAACCATAGTAGGCTCGCAACGTAAACACATAATAAATCTATTTTAATACTATAGCTGTTGCCTGATATTTGCAGTTCCGTTAGAATTTTGAGGATTATCCTTACAGTCTTTATCTCCGTTATTTAATCCGACAGATGAATAACTACATCATTCATTTTATAAATGGGTAAAGCACGTACCAGTAGCGTGAATTTCGATTCAGAATCTGTTGTAAAATTTATAAACAATTACTGGAAATGCGTTAGTGAAACATTAATTAGACATCTATCTAGAATTTATATGAACTATAAATGTTACCATGCGTCCAGTTGATCCCAAAGAGACTAAAAACAACAAACAATTGTTCCATGTCCCCTTGAATGTAATGAACGTATTAAATTATAAATATACACAGAGTCATTTAATGTTACTAGAAACTTCAAATGTTATCAAAGAGAGAGTTTCTGAAACAAAATAAAATTGACAAATCTAAAACAAAAATGGATCTTCGTCCATAACAGTAATGTCTTCTTTTCTTTCGAAATCTGAAGAATTTACAGGTTTTACATAAAGCTTAGTATTTGCAGTCAAACGCAAAGCATATAGTCATAGTGTAAGGTATAATATAAATATTAAACGTTTTAAATATGTTAAGAAAACAGTTTTTACTTTTTCACCCATACTAAATTCGTATGCTACTCCTTGTGTATAAAGCCAGTCGATCTAGTTGCTAGGATACCGCGCGGAAATGACGTCGACTTTAACAGCATATATACAAACACACGAAAAAAAAGTGATATATTAGAGACACAGACATGTGTGAGTGACTTCACACACAAAGCTGTCAACATTCCTAATGAATACTCCACTTACTTCGTCTTTACGTGTGGTGTGAGAAGTCCCCAGTTGTATGCCGTGGGGTTTGAACCCATAAACTCCCGATTTGTTGTCTTGCATTAGGCTTTCAGGCCATCTTTGGGTCTGTTCTTTTATTGTTCCTTTTATGTTACGAGGTAAGACTTTCTGTTTCTGAGCCCAGACGGACATTTAGGCTTAAAGTCCCTGCTGAAGTGGCTGATTAGATCACATATTTGTGCTAAGAAAAGCAAACAAGCGTTTAGTTAAGTCAATCACGATACTAGAAGGAAGCGATAATTTTTCTTTTACCCGGGCAAGAACTCCATCCAGGTTACGCCGGACGGGTGGCCGAGCGGTCTGCGGCGGTAGGCCATCGACTCGATAGTCCCGGCAAGAGCATGGGTGTGGATTTTATCACTTAACAGCTAAGGGCTAATGATGACGGGCCGAAGTCCAAATTTACTAGACTGTCCCATAAAAAAAAAATAAAGTTTAAAGTTCCATCCAGCTTACGAAGCACATTGTAATTTTTATTCTACTCATGATCCGACGCCAGGGTTGTATTTAGGCGTGGCACCAGGGAATCCAAATACTCATAAATTCAGAGATTTATGCAGAATTACTATAAGTTTAAACGTAGTTATACAAATTTAATTTACACTTCATACTTTGACACACCTTAGACCCCAGCCAAGGCATTCGACCTTTCCCGAAACAATTTATAGATACCTCTCTGTCTGGCACTCAAGACACATGCATTTCCAGCTCCGTTCAGTTGTTTCTTCTCCACCCTAAAATTATTTGTTTTAACCTTCATCGAGCTGTATGGAAACTTATCGTTGAAACATCAAGAATCCGAAGACCCTGGGTTCGATAACAGCGCAGCGCATCGTGGAGAGGAGGTTTTTATCCAACCTTCCTAGATTCCAACCTTCATATATATATATATAGACATTAATTCTAATTTCTTTCTTACCTTTGGACGGATACCAAGATTTCAGGAATATATTGTTAAATCAAAGAATGCATTTCCATTTTTACAACAATGGAACGGAAGAAATTCTAAGAAATAATAACGGCATGAAAAACTAAGGCTAAAATGACATGTCAAAATGTGATTCTAATTGGCAGGCTAATATTTGACTAAATATTCAAAGATAAAACAACTAAAAGTTAAACAATTCAGATATGTTTAACAGACCGACAGATATTGTTGGACAGAACAATAGCTCATTATCACTTACTTGAAAGTCGGCCGCTGTTATCACACAACCTGGATAAAGATATGCATCTTTCTCAATATGTTTCTGGTTCTCTAACTCTAAAGCGACTCTCTTCAGCTTGCCTGATTTTCCTCTACAAATAAAAACTGTCTACGTTGCCTAGTTGAACTTTCCTTCTTTCTTATAATTTTTAAATCGATGTATTTGTCCCTTCCTTTGTTCAGGATTATGAAATGCGAACGGCCTCCGACCATTGTGTCCCAACACTTGTCTGCCAGATTGTACTTCCTTATATTGCTCAGCGAAACGCAGGTCTCTGACACTCTGTCTTAATTGTTCTCCACATTCCTGTCATAGTAGTAGATATCAGTCAGGGTCATTAGAAAAACTCGCGTCAAGAATATCATTGGGGTTGGAGGGATCGCGACAGGTAAATCCTTTGGGGTGCAGGCGTGCAGGAAAATCCTTTGTTGTGTGTGTTTGTAGAAGGTTACAAGTGAATTTTTTGTGGAAAAAAGGGTTCGTGACAGGAAAATCATTTACCGTGCGTGTTCGTAGAAGATGACGGGTAAATTTTGGCGGGAAAATCGTGACAGGAAAATCCTTTAGGGGTGACGTCATCAGGTGTGAGTAGCTCAGTTGTGAGGTCATTGACGTCAGTGCGGTGTTGCCAGACGTGTTGTTAGGTGAGTCATGCGCGGTTGCCGCATCTGCTCATATGCGGTTTGGTCGCGGTGACGTCACCAGGCGTCGGTAGCTCAGTTGTGAGTTCATTAACGTTTTACGTCATTGCGGTGTTGCCAGAGGTGTTATTAGATGAGTCATGCGCGGTTGCCACATCTGTTCATATGAAGTTTGGTCGTGGTGACGTCAGCAGGCGTCGGTAGCTCAGTTGTGAGTTCATTGACGTTTGACGTCATTGGGGTGTTGCCAGAGGTATTATTAGATGAGTCATGCGATGTTGGCACGTTTATTTTGGTGGGAAAATCGCGAAAGGAAAATCCTTTGGGGTGAATGTTCGTACAAGATTACGGCGGAATTTTGAGGAGAAAAGAAATCCTGATAGAAAACCCTGTAGCCTGTTCGATAGAAAACTATAGCTCCTTTCCTTAGATTGCACGGACCCCTTAAAAAATAAAAATCCTGGCAGAAATGCCCGCATATATATAAATATAAGTTAAAATATCGCGATTTGTATACTTCTTACGTGCTGTGTAATGTAATTTATCTTATTAACTCAGAAATATTGTAAAAACAACACAAATGACTCCGAACTTACCACCGAATGCTGGACAAATTCTTGAACGTTATTTCTGTATCGGTGTTGAAATATCTTTATTCAAGACAGAAGTAAAGGTGCAACACTTTCTTTACCACTGAAACATAGTAGAAGACTAGAAATTTTAGATTCTCTTGGTAGAATGTGGTATTAAAGAAAACGGAATTTCTATTCCCTCAAGATTCAATGGTTATCAATATGTTAATTATTTTATATTTTTAATGGGCTATCTTCACAATATCTGCTGTATAATTAATTACCTTAAAAGACTGAGATGTCAGTCCAGCAGTTTCATCTTATCCCCTCGTACCCAAGATTGTACCGTGTAAAACACTATAAAATATTGTATGATTTATTGTACGAAAAATCTCGTACTATGTATTGTGTACATTCTATTATACCAGAGGTCGTACGAGAAATTGTATCGTCTAAAGCGGCCTTAATTTATAAAGTAGGTTTAGAGCATGTTGACGGCGTCGTATAGGAAGATCAAACCAGTTTAATTTATTATAATAGTGCGATAAATGGTCAAAATACTTTGCGACGGACACACGCATTCCGAATACACTGTAAGCGTTTTGTTAGTTTATCAGTTAAGTCAATGTACTTAACATCACAATAACCCACTTGTGATATTACAAGGGATTGTACTAAAGTGGTTTTGATGGATTCAGCAAGGAGATTTATTTTTAAGCGGCGAAGAGAGTGTAATGGGTCAGATGTTTTTCTGCAAAAGTTGTTCACATGTTCTGTCCAGGTTAAACGTTTTTTGATACCAGTGATTCCGTCAGACTCCCTGAGGGGTGTCAACCCCCAAATCCTGGAGAGCACCCCGAACATCAAAATTTTCTTACGGTAAAAAAAAGAAAATCGATAGAAACCATGCAAAACTCCACTTACACCCTCCCAATTTTGACTTTACACCCCCAAAACTAAAAATCCTGGTTGATACATAGCCCAAGATCATTTATACTTTCGGGCGTACGCCAAAGTGCTCTTACCGCCCATAAATTTAATTTTATCTTTATCATTTACGCTTTCACTTAGGAGAACTATAATACTGTTTATATCGATGGCAGTGATGTCTGTGGTATTAATGGAGGAAAGTATCTTCCGCGATCCAATTATAATAAATTTTGATTTCAGTGGGTTAACTTCTAATCCATTTTCATATGCCCGTGAACAGATGTTTTTAATATCGGATTTTAAGTAGTGGAGTGAACTAACTATACTCGATGTTCGAACGAGATATATCATTGAACGTCTTCAGCATATAAGTGATATTTTCTAGCTAAAATATTTTAGGCACGTCATTTATATACAGAGGGAAAAGAAGTGGTAATAAAATACTGCCTTGTGGGACCCCACATAGAACAGGAATCCAGTTTGAATGTGTGCCGCTAATGATAATCCTTTGCTTTCTATTTGAGAGATAGGATCTGAACCATGATAGGGCTAACGGTGAGAAGTTACATAAAGAAGACCTAGCGAAGAAAAGCATCGTGATAATTAGTTGTGATAAATTTGTAATCATTGGGCTTTTTTGTGAGAAAAAGAAGAATAAAATAATTTGTCAAACTTTTTTTTTTTTTTTTGCCTCGCATTGTAATTTTTGTAGTACACTACCACGGTTAGAACGGGCGTGAGGTGTCTAATGTTCCTATCATTGTCAGTGCTGTTCGAGTGTCTGTTGCGCCGTGATTACCACGAAGTAAAAATTTTATTTTTTATGGCCCAGTTTAGTAAGTTCTGACTATTCATATTATGTGAGTGCAGTGCTTATTAAAATCCAAAAAAGCATCCATAACTCATAGGGATTCGAACCCACGACGTTGGTAACGCTGCTGTAACGTCCCAGATTAGACGACTACTAAATTAAATGTTTTATATAATAGTGAAGCGAAAATAGAGGATTCTTACTATAGAAGAGAAGCATCAATCAGTTCTAGCCTCTCGATGACTCGAACCTCAAATTTTATCTTTTCCCTATTAAGATTCGAGATATCGAGGTTCTACTTCATGCTAGAAATGGTAAAGTATTTCTGTTGTTGTGTTGTTTGTCATTTCAATTTATTCAAGTAAATGTTGCAAACGTTTAACCAGAAAAAGAACAAAATGAATTGAATGTAACTTTTTATTTAATGATAAAATAGACTTATAAGTTGTTCGTATAATACAAAACTATGTCTACGTACGAAGATTGCTTCGGAAATTGATACACTAGGGTAGTATGAAATTAGTTTTTATATTCTTTCATCACATAACTCCACCAGCAGTTAATTCAGAAAAGCAGTTAATATTTCATGAATGTGAATGTAAACAATAATAAAAGCACTTTTTAAAATCACACTTAAAAAAAAGTCAAACTATTCACAGTGGAAAGTAATAAATAATTTTGTTTATGCATGACTAAAATAAAGTATGTAAGATTTTTTTTTTTTTAGTTGTCTCGATGTTTGGATATTTTTTCTTAAACACTATATTATAAGCTGATGTTTTGTCACCCACATCCTAAAGTGGTCTGCAACCAGTCAAACGAAGCCTCGTTGCGGACTAGTATTTATATTACGATAAAGATGTTCTTGCTATAAAATATGCTTTTAAAATATACGAAAATAACAATGGAACTTACTTATATCGCTGTGCAATGACGTCGGGAAATGAGTTAAATTAAGTTCATTATGAATTAAAGAAAGATATGTATAAACGTGGACATCTTGCCATAGGTGTTTTAATGTATGTTATACTCAGACTTCTGGATGAACTGAATTGAATTTTGAATTACTATTGATGACCTTCAGGCATCTAAGGCTCAGGCAGGAATAGGGAAGGTAAAAAGATTCGGGTGGGTGTCGGTCAGGGCATATGCTGAAGATGACATCCTGGTATTTGTCTGGTGTGACTGAGAAAAACCCTGGGAAAACCACAGTCAGGATGGCCGACCACTGAGATCGAACCTACGATATACCGAATGCTACGCCAACGCTCTAAAACTGAGCTACGGTGGCTCGGTACGTTTGATGAATTCAACAACATAATAAAACAAATTATCCGTAATAACAAACGGGGCGACAAGTTTCATCACGACAACTTCGGAGCATTAAAATGTCTACCTTATTTTCACTCATCCACAACGTCATAATATCATGTCATTTGTTCTCAAACGTTAAGTGCTATGACATCTAATGACAGACTTCACCCGTAGTCAGATGTATATTTTTTACATTTTCAATACGCACAGGTACAGCAGACCTACTAAGACCTTAAATCTGACAATTCTTATCACAAACAAGTAGTAGATAAGGGAGGGTGGCGACGTATGAGCCAGAACCTTATATGAATGTTAACGCCAATTTATAGTATATCGTAATGATCTTTATGTCTAGACTATAAATAGATCTTAGGGCCTCTCGATTAATAGAGCCTTTCGACCACTGGAATCGATAGCTTCGTGGTTAATAAATAAGAATAAGGAGAGTTGACTTTTACCGACACCTTTTATTATAAAAGTTCCTCTATGTGCAATTAAATACAAATAAGTAATATAGTTGATTAACATAGCGCCCGGAACATAGGCTGCATCCAGATATATATACTAATAGTTAACCTCTTGTAACGATTTATGATTCTGATCTAGGTCAGTTTGGTGAGGATTTTAGCGATAGATAGGATCTGCCTCCAGACCAAATCAGAGAGGAGAACTAAAGTCTTGACGCCACATCCGGTTGGTTACCATAGCAACGGCGGAGGCCAAGTCTAAACAAACAGTAAGTTTGATACCAGAAAAGTAGAAAATCAGCTGTGAAAATAATGGTCGTTAATATTTTTGGAACTCTTGATTATTTCAGTGACGAGCGGAAACACGTTGAAAGAGTAGAAAATGCTTTGGAGTCTAAACATGTACAAATAACCGAGATTTGATGCACATACGAGGGAAAGTGCACGAAAGGACATAAGAACAGTAAATACAATAAGTTGAGGTGAGTAGCTAATTTTTATTCCGGTAATTTGTTTTTATGAAACACATACAAAGGTACTATTAACTTTCGAAATCCAATTTATGCTATACCTTGTATACTTTACCTACAATATCAATTTGCGTAGCTATATCGTACAAGGGTTTCGTTTTAACACTCGTATTTATCCTCTTGAGTGCGTCCCCTTAACTATAACCGAACTAGCAACAAGTTTCTAAGATATCATTATCACATTTTTTTAAATCAAGAACTCAGCAATCAACGATGAACTATCCTCACAATCATATCAACGTATTCGCAATTGGGCCCAATGGCATTGTTTACTTACGTAATTGGCTCCTTCCACTTCATTTTCTAGTTTCCGTCCTTTGAAAACAGAAAAAGCAACACGTGTCTCTTTCATTGTAATGACGTCAATCTGACACAAAACAAAACCGTAACGAGTTGTTGAATATCGAACATTACAAAGCTACTGCTAAATATCCGTTTGCTTAGACTGTAATATAACGGGTTACCCTGGCGACCTGCCGTATCTGACTCCAGACCA
>JAGDQP010067750.1:0-11108 GCA_022664845.1 Lepisma saccharinum
GCAACCCATGTTCAAATCTAGCTGCGGCCGTAACTTTTTTTTTCTCACAGTACCGAAATCAACACCGTGTGTTGTGTTGATTTATCACACAAAAGTGGTAGTCACGCTGGGACACCGTATTGTGTTGAATTAACACAGCTATTTTTTACTGTGTAGTATTAACGGGAACGATTCTCAGATTGGATCAGTGGGTGTATAAATAAATATCTGCTGCCAAGAAGGACATGAGCCATATTCTCTCCATTTCTTAGTCATGTTTTCATTGAAACAGACTGCACATGTACTGGAAAAAGTCGCTATCAACTGAAAAATTGTACTCATAATACGTTACTGTTCTTTCTGCAGCAACAAATGCAATAATATTGAGTTGAAATAATGAATACTCACGTTTATCTTAATCACATTAATAAACAAATAAATATACGATTCTTCATATTATTAAAAAAACAAGCACTTACCAGAAAAATATCTTCTAATTATATAGTAAAAACTGTTCTGGCTCTTCAGCCATTCTCAGAAACAACTTTAGTACAGACAAACACAACTATTATAAAGGTTCTTCTCACTTATATGAACTACGAGTCATGTTGGATCCGGTGTAGATTGAAATCTTTTTCTCACCTTCACTTTGTAGAAATGTCTAATTAGAATAAAAAACATATTTATATCATATTTTGTGGGCGTGGAAATGAAGCAGCGTTTTGAACTGTATGCGTGTAATGAAATTACCAAGGTAACATGTAACCTCAAGTGAATTAATCAAAATATTCAAGGTCGGTTTCAAAGAAGGAATACTGTTGTTACTTTACAGTTTTCTTAGAGTTGGAAGACGGTTCAAGGAAAATTAATTCTTCCTCTTTTACATTCTTTTCTTTAGTTCATAATGGTTCCTGTGTTATCATATTTCGCAACGTTTATTTAACTCATTTCCTTATGACATAGTACAATAAAATTTTGCACAGCGACGTGAGTCGAGTGACAATACAATATTTCATTGTTACTTTAATATATTTCTATATATTTCTATATTTTAAAAGCATAATAGAAAAAATATGGACTGCTTTATTCAAAAATAAATACTTACCTGCAACGAAGTTGCGTTTGACTGGTTGCAGAACACTTTAGCATTTGGGGCACAAAATATTAGCTTGAGAAAAAATATCCGAAATCCAAAATAATGCGAAAAAATAATATAGACTTTTTAAATACCTACTTTTCTTAAACAATTCGTACTAAAAATTAAAAAATAATTTTGTTTACGCATGATTAAAAAGAAAAGCATGCGACGCGCCAATTCAAAAATTTACAAAATGACTATATCTGAGAGCGCGCCTCATGCTTTTCTTTTTAGTCATGCATAAATATTTTATTTACTTTTTACTACGAATTGTTTACGGAAAGTATGTCTTTAAAAGGTGCATTATAATATTTTTTTCAGCAAATTTATTTCATATATATTCTTTCTCTGACATCATGTGTTATCACAGCTCTTTCCAGCTCCATGGCTTATGGAACTCACAAGTTTATCGTCACAGTAAAAAACGTTCCTCATTTATCTCCATTTTGGGCAAGACCATGATAGTTTGTGTCACGAATACGTATCTCTCAACGATCCTTTCTAGTACATTCCTCCCAAGGAAGTCTCAGTCTTCCCAACACCCTGTCTACTTCTGGCTTTCAAACCTCAAAACCTACATACAGGTGGCAAACTTTAATTTTAAATTCAATCATCGTGAATGATTCATTAGAATTGAAACTTCTTGTTTATGCAGAGATATTTAAATATTCTGTTTACTCCCTTCGATCGTAAATATTCTGATCTATCTATCTATCTATCTATCTATCTATCTATCTATCTATCTAAAAGTTATGGCTGCAGCTAGATTTGAACATGGCTTGCTCTGGTAGAAGTTAAGCGTCTTACCGACTTCGGTAAATCGTCAGACAAAAAAAGTACTAGATTAAAACAATATAGAGGATAAAAAAATCTTGCTGAACCTCAAACACAAAGAAAGTTACTCTCACGACTTATGCCATGGTTTAATCACTTTTCTATTGGTCAATTAGGGATCACAATCCCCATTTACATGTTGCATTTCTATGAAAGTAAGCGCAGCATTTGACATGTTGTTACGATAAGAAAGCAGTAATGCTGCTGAAGTGTTTGGCTGTCGCCATCTTGCTTGCTTTTATAGAAATAGAATTCTCAATGAATGGGAATTCTGGTACTCAATTGACAAATAGGAAGTGATTTAACCATGGGATAAGTCGTGCAAGTAACTTAGTTAGTTTTGGGGATTTAGCAACATATATTTGAACCCATACACTGTTTAAATCTATAGTGTAGTCGTTTAATTCTAGTGGTGTTCCTAAATATCGTTTGCATCTAATGAATTTTCTATCTGACAATTTAGACAAGTCGGTAAGACGCTCACTTTCTAACTGAGCAACCCATGTTCAAAACTCGCTGCAGCCGTATTTTTTTTTCTCCCAGTACCGAAATCAACACCGTTGTTGTGTTGATTTAACACTCAAAAAGTGGTAGTCACGCTGGGACACCGCATTGTGTTGAATTAACACAGCTATTTTTTGCAGTGTGGAGAAACTAACAGAATGGAAATGTTCTGTCAACACTCAGGTTATCAGACAAAAAACATTATTGATTCTGCGAGACCGCTGATCTCAAAACTGAAACCAGTTTATATCTGTCCCCTTGCATTAAATCGCTAGTGAGAATTTTGAGAGTGGAGAGAATTAGTCAAATTAAAAGGATCTGCCAACGTTACAGGTATTAGATTTACCACGACTCTATATTTCGAGGTTATTGAACTATAAACCTGAAATAAGTTTTTCTCACTCTGCACTCTCTCACTCTAACTCTTTCTCACATTAATTCTTAAATCCGAGAAAGCTAAGCAAATAGAAAAAAAAAAAATAACCAACTCGTTTTTCATTGTACATTCACACACTGAGTGGAATCACTATGCACCAGCTTGCGTGGCATTAGTAGGTGTTTGAACTCATAGGGTTTGTCTAAGTTCCTTTAGGGACAATCTAATGATCGCAAAGGCACAAAACATCATTGCTGTATTTGGTGAAAGGACTCTTCATGCCCTCAAATGTCAGGAGTTTGTTCATAAGGTCCTGGTTTGGAAACACTACCCCTACTAATAGAGCACCCTCTGGAGCTAGACAAAGACGTTCTGCGAGCAACTGTATGAGAAGAATCCACGTCAATCGGTTGAAGAATAGACCATAGTATATGTATTCTACCCATTCGAAAGTTCTTCGTCATCTTTGAAAATTGTTACCCCATGAGTTAACACCACATCAGAAACAGCAGTATGTTGCCTTTTTGAATGCCAAAATTTCTCCCCACTGGAGGAGAGAACAATTTGTGGGCAGAATGATGACCAGAGAGGAAATATTATGGGTCGTTCACCAGAACACTAAACGCGAATGTCAATGGATACCTAAATTAGGCGTAGTCGAACTGTGGCAAAAACAAAATCTCCAGACATATGAAGTGATGTATTATCTGGAAGGCAGATCATCCATTTGCAATTAATGCTAAGAACTTGGCAATCACAGCGGAGGTTCAGTGTCATAATTTGAAACACAAACGACCCGGATTATATTAGTGACTGGTGACTATAATGGCGTACACTGGTGATTGGTAGCAGTATGATGATCCACTGAGACAACGTCCGCCCACACACACAGCAAAGATAACATGTAGGAAATTACAGGAATGTGGATAGAAGGAAACTCCCCACCAACCCTAATCACCTAACCCTGAGATTACAGATAATTTTTCAATGTCCAAATCCCATCTTAGCGAAAAAAGAATGCCAAGTATGAAGGACGCGTAGGTAACAGTTGTCGAGTTCTTTCGTCGTAATTCAGAGATTCCGTCAGGCATGTTTTTGACAAGTGTCAGAGGGTTGTAGCAGAGTTGAAACGGATCACAGAGTCAATCCGGTCGTTCGAGTTAAATTTTGGACCGGATCACCGGGTTTATAAGAGGGACCCGGCGTGAGCTGGTGACCTAATTTCTACCCGGGGACTCGGAAGGTAGGGCAGCGTTTTTAGTTATAATAGTATTTTTTAGTTTCTACCTTAGCGAATTTAGATCATACATCTATGCACATTTGGATGTACTTACAGTTTAGTCCTTAGGACAGGATTTTATATCATAGTAATCACTTAGTTATTCTGGCATGAATCTTGCAAAATGTTGTTCACTGTTTACTGATATCGAAGACTGAAACAATGAACACTTATACAACTACAGTATACACTATATAAAAGTTTACGCAAATATGTGAATTTAAAATATGTTATCACGTACATTCAGAAGAAAATGTATTCTGAGAACTTTGCAGTTAATTTAAGACTTACAGATATTATCCCGAGAGATAGCAGGCTCGACCAATCCCCGGTTTCTCAGGCACGTGAGGCATTAGACCACAGTGTCTGTCAGTCTTGTTAATGTTAAGTTCAACAAAGAAAACAACTGCATCATTACCGGAATATATTATTTCTTCAGTGTACAAAACCATCAACGGTCTTCAACTTGCGGGTCACTTCAAGATCCAAACATTTCAGAATCTTTTAATAAGTAAGCACGAATCCTTCTCCATTGTTTGTAACGGTTATACTTTATTCTTGCACAAAATTGCATTCTACAAAACATTGCAATTTTTTTTTAGTACGATGTTCCCACATAACATCCGAACTACATTACGGGACGTTTTGTTAACGTCCTTGAAAACATCCTTGAATTTCAAGGCAAAGCAATTAATTACTTTCCATGGAGAAAGGCGAACTTTATTAAGAAAATAATAAAAAGAACATCTTAAAGACATACTTTTCTTAAACAATTCGTACTAAAAAGTAAAAAATAATTTTATTTATGCATGACTAAAATGAAAAGCATGGGGCGCTCTCACATATACAGTTACTGTATACATTCTTGCATTGGCATGCCCAATGCTTTTCTTTTTAGTCATGCATAAACAAAATTATTATTTACTCTTTAGTACGAATTGTTTAAGAGAAGTATGTCTTTAAAAAAAATGTTTTAAATTATTTTTACTAGTTATCTCTATGTTCAGATTTTTTTCCTCAAACTGTTTGGTGACCAAAATCAAAAAGTGTTCTGCAACCTGTCAGAACCAAGATCGTTGAGGGTTAGTATTTATTTTAGGATATAGAGGTCCATTTTAAAATATATTAAAATATGCTTTTAAAATATATAGAAGTATATGAAATTAACAATATGATATTGTATTATCACACGACTTGCGTTGCGTCGCTGTGCAAAAATTTCATCATTGTATGACGTCGGGAAACGAGTTAAATTTACGTTGCAAGATTTGAGAACACCACAAACCATTGTGAACTAAAGAAAAGAATGTACAAAATGTAACCTGTTGAAACTGTTCGTGACTGCGTTCCAGTTGACGTATGGTAACAAGCATTTAGATGTTCTCTGATAAAACTAACATTAACTGATAAGTAAATGCAATGTAGTTATCTTGAGCTTGCAGTAAAAATGATGAATTCTTTCATTTGGTAAATGAAATATAGATGAAGCTTGATACATAACGCTAGTGACGTACGTCGCTGTCGCTTGTGAGTTGAGAAAGCCCGTACGAAACTCAATTTGCTCAATATTGTTGGCGTCTTTTTATCTCTGTTCTAATAAGTAAACAGCGATATTTGTAGGTTGGAAAGGGTGGGGGGGAAATATCTTAGCATCTCGTGTGTTTTCCCGAACATCTCACGTACTTGTTTCCCTCTAGAGAGGAAAATCTTAAAATAAATAAATAAATAAAACAATTCCTTGCAGGCGTCATTAACCTCTATATAAAATTGATACTAGTTCCATTAAAAAAATGCTGAAAATATGAAACCAAGAAGCGAAGAAAGCCTTTAATCTGGATAATTTCCCATGTAAAACAATATGGACCAAATTTTCAATTCTAACTCAGTTTTCTTTTACGTTTTTATCATTATGCGGCTCGTTTTTATTTTCCTTAATTCTTGCAAAAATATAATTATTTACAGCGTGTACTATTTTATGCACAACCTGGTATTTAAGAATTAAGGCATGAATAACAAAGGGACCACACAGCGATAACAAGCTTAAAAAAACTGAGTAGAAAATATTGCCCATATTGCTTTGGATGATCGAGAGTAAGTGCTCTGGCGACTATCTTTGAACACAAGGCAATCACTCGTGTATCGTTACGCAGTGCTCGATGGCACATGTTTATTGCACCTTACAATGTTCGACTAGCAAATTTTGAACTACGGACATCAATAAGGTAAACTGACTTTTCCGATACACTGACTGCAACTGTGGTGTCCAGTGAGCTCTATAGACCTTTTCACAATGCTAAAGTGTTCGATACAATGTCTGAAGTCAAGCACAAGAGCAAACAGTTCAAATCAACCGTCCATTTCCAATCTAATCCATATGGATAACCAGTTCTCACTCGGTTTCTCACGCTTATCATCCTGCGTGACCAGCAGAACCAGTCCATATATATATAAACAAACAAGGGGAGGTAAGGTACATTTTAGGGGCTTCAGCTCCCCGTAGCACCCTGTAGCACTAGAAAATTACTTTACGTATGAGGTAACTCAGTGAATTTATGCCCAGTACTTCAGTAGGTTCAGATATGCTTGGGTATTAATCCCCGCCCGGCTACCTCTTTCATTGACAAATAACAGCATGAGTAGGTTTAAGTTTACTTTCCTTTGTTTGTAACTCTCTTGTAACTTTTAGTTTCCAGAATGTTGTCTATAACCTAACGGTGGACTAAATCTAATTAATTAAACAGTATTAATGTTTGTAATAAATAGTTTTACCACTCAGACACAACACTCAACTATTTATGTATCTTAGAATTTAACTCTGTTCTTGTAGAAATGTTACACAAGAGGAGAATAGTTCGCACAGTAAAGCAAAATGCGCGGTCCAAGGAATTCAAGCAGATCATTATTGTGTATCCAGTGACGTGAAGTTCCCTGTCAAATATCCCTGCGACTATGACACAAAGGCTATGTTAAATAACGTAGATCCTGAATTTCAGTGTCCAAAGTTTGTCCACGAGTTCTGTGAGATAATAATTCTCTCTTTGATTTGTATCACTAGATACAGAGAAATAAGATCAAATCCTCAAAATTTATTTTACTTTTGAACTTACTTTTTCTATGTTGAAAACATGATAAATCTGCTTTGCTCTAACCTTTATCATGCTCTACCCCCACCCTTACCCCACCCCACCCCACCACCACCACACACACACACACCCAAACGTATGTATACACGCAAAAGGATTAATTTATTTTGTTTGTCAAGTTATGGTTCAGAGAGCGCTCCCAAGAGACGATCATATTAATGCACTTCTGCAATAAGATTACAATGAAGATATTTTTATTATATTCTGAATCTAGAAAAAAACTGTATTATGTCATTAAATTCCTAGTCTCAGCTGATAAAGTGCAGAATCCTTGTATTTTTCTCTGGGTGGTCCCTTAGAGTCGTAGTTAAGGCAACGGACTGCACATAAACAGATTTCACGTTCGACTCCAACCGCAGACAAATAAAAAAAAATCAACTGTAGCTGAAGACGATGTTGCCCAGGATTAGAAACGTATGGGGAAATTTTGTTACTGCGCCAATAAACTTGCCAGTTCCGTAAGCAATAGAGTTAGTTAGTAGATAAAGACGAGAGAAGAGAAGCTCTTTCGAAAACGAAGCAGCGATATTAAGAGGACAATCAATCACACCCTAGAAAAGATGTATACCAACAGATAATGATACTTTGGTTAGTAGTGAATGATTGATTATCACTAAATGGTTATTTAACCTGACAAGCGACTTCGCGCAAATTCCCTCAGCATTTCCTGAAAAGCTGAAGTGTATTAGAAAGGTCTCGTCTTACAAAGTGAAAATAAATCACAAATCAGCTGCCATCGTCAAGGACATAAGAAATCACAAGCTGCCGAAAGTATGGGTAAATGAGCTTTAGACGTTCATATTTCTAACACTACGAACAGTAGAACCAATGCAGAATGGTGTCATAAAAAACTTTAAATATGCACTATCCAAAAATCCATATTTCAAAATTCCACAATGAACGCGCAAGGGATTCCCCAAATGAAATAGTGAATATCCAGAAATTTCGTGAAGTGAAAATGCGCCGAAATGAGCACGAATCCACTAGGAAACAATAATTTGTTTCCCCCAAGTCGATATCTCAAGTTGATCCCATATTCTCAATGATTTTCTTAAAAAAAAAAAAAAAAGTGCATAAGACGAAGCAGCAGGAATTGCATAATTTAATCGAATGTTTTGTTTATTGATATCAAAAAGAGACTGAATATCATTGTCCGATTGGATGCTGGGGATGACGTATGCCATCTTTACTCACGCGGAAAGTCGTTAATTCCTGCTACATCTACTTCAGAAATATACCGTTATCACCTACTTCCTTTTGGGGAATCCCATGCGCACAAATCGCACAATTTTGAAATATTGCATAAAGCTTTTGAGGGTACCATGCCGCGTCAGTTTTACCTTTTGTAGCATTAGAAATATAAACGTCTAAAGTTATTTCCCACGCTTTCGGCAGCATGTGGCTCCTTATGTCCTTGACGATGGCAGCTGATTTATGCTTTTTCAATTTGTAGGACGAGACATTTCAAATACACTACATTTTTTTTTTTAAAAAAAGAAGAGAAATGCGAGGTAACTTGCGCGAAGTCCCTTCTGGCATGCGTAAGAACCAGTATAATTTACTAGATACCAGCTGAAGTACCCGCCCTTTGGCGCAGACTGTTGGCACATGTTGTACTAACAGTTGTACTACGACTACTACTGCTGCTAATGCTGCAGCAACGCCAGAAAAACTACGAAAACTACTGCGACAGTAGCACACAAAGGTGTTTTGAACATTAGTTTTTATTTATTCAAAGTGGATTCAACTGTTACTTTTAACCATGGTGTTGATTTAATTTCACAATTTTTCTATGAATTTTCACATTCTCTTTTTTGTCCCCCAGATCTCAGTAACTATCAGTCACTCAGAGATGACTCATACAGCGCTAGATTGGTCATGGGAAACTTTCCGGGAAAGTTCTGAATTTTACGGTTTCCGGAAAATGTGGCCAACACTAATAGAAACCTACCCAGTAATTTTTCTAGGAGTATAGGGAGGTAATATATATATATAAATAAATCACAGCCATATTCAATCCACTAGTGGATGAGGCCTCTCCCCGAAGGGAGGAGGGAGTCTACTGCTCCCACGCTGAAAAGACGGGTTGTGAGAGGAGAGCCGAAGCTCTCACTGTGATCGCCACTGTATTTTATTCACAGCAGCTCCCCAATTATCCTCAAGATGCTGGGTCAACTCCGAAATTTTTGAGCCCCAACCGGGAATCGAACCCGGGACCGCTCGCACTGAAGTCGAGCGCGCTACCTACTAGGCTACGCAGGAGCTCAATATATATATTCAATCCACTACTAGATGAGGACTCTCCCTTATATATATATAATGTCGAGCTATATATATATGAAAATAGCTCGACATATTAACTGCGAGGTAGGGGCTGCAAACAGAGGTCACTAATACTTCACCTTTTTTCTGGAATAAAACACTGCCGAGCTGTACACAGCTCCCACTGTCAGCTCCCACACCGCAGCAGTCCCCTCCAGGGACTTAGTTAGGGGTTGTAAACAAGATATTAAAAAAAAGAATATATGGATTTTACAAATAATAATAATTTCAGGAAGCCCAGAGCCGTAAGTACGTCCCTGGTGAGGTGTGCTACGGTGTCGGAGTTGACGCTATAACTCGGCAGTGTTTTATTGCAGTACGAAGTGGAGCAGAAGTGAATTCTGTTGATTTAATCATATAAAATATACCTTGTATACACATCGACTCATATTCCAGCCCCTATGTCAGTATCATGCAGTTAATATGGACAGATTTTTTTCTGTATTACCTCCCTACAGGACATAGAATCTCCTAGTAACACTTTAGCGAAGATTTCCATACGATCCCATTGACTGTCTTCTCTTGAGTTTTGAAAAAAAAAAAAAAGTTATTTCAAAATCAACAAGTGAGATCTACTATTTTACTTACAATTAGAATCAAGAAGGTTCCCAGAGTCCATTGATAATATTTGCAGAGTTCTTGTGCCAACTATATGAAAGTAATTAAACAAAATTAAATTAAGTTTGCAACATTGGCAACTGAGGCGCAATACCCCACCCTGACTTCCTCCACGACCTATCATCCAGTACCTAGTGCACACGTGTGCAAAATTTTCTGATGTAAGTCAATGGACGCATGTACATTTACGTAAAACAAATGTTCATTTTTATCAAATGGGTTTGGCAACACTGACGACTAGAATGTTCAGGAACAAAAAGTTCACAGTGTTTTCCTATGATATCAAATAATATTTATGCCATGCTAATGAAACGTCTGACGATATGCGATCTAATTCAGAAATTATATTTTAAAGTAGGTAGGCAGTACTTACAACTGGAGTAATTGGGGACGGTAACATACACCGTATGTTACTAGTCTGCAGAATACTATTCATCCCAAGCTTGTTGCGAAAACGTCCAATGGTCTGGAACCAATTTGATTAAAAAAAAAAAAAAAAAAGGCTGGCAAAACTGACACGTGAAATATCTGTTGACTGAGACACGGACAGTATTTTAAATAGTGTGAAATTATGTTTTCGGCAAGTATGGTGCAGATACGATTAATTAATTGATGCAGTTTGAACAAAATGATAATGATAATAAAAAAATTAAAAGATATGTCAGCGACACTTCGATCACCTCTGAATACTATGTGTTTCGCGAGATACTGTTTGACAAGAATAAACGAACGGAAGAAGTGAAAAAAAAATCTCTTATTGTTAGCCACGCTAGCAAGAGATCTGAAAGAAGGAAATAGCCTTGGTGTTGATACGCGCAATTGTATTTTTTGTTCGTAATTGTTTTCTACCAGTCGGGAAAGTCTGTAGAAAAATTGTCCTCTGTGTCAGCTTTCGAGAAGAAATGCTAGGAATGG
>JAGDQP010067751.1:0-11108 GCA_022664845.1 Lepisma saccharinum
TGTCGGTGTTTTTACCTGTCGGGGAATTGTAAGTTGATATTTTGTAGGCGAGCTGGAAGCCTTAAATGGAGATGCACTGAAGCTTGCAACAAGATTGATTACCCCTCAGTAATGCTTGAGTAAGCTTAATGCATGCTGTCAATACAATTTGCTGCAAAGATTGTGATAGAAAATAGAGCGCGTGTACTTTGTATGTCATGTTGCTAAACGATTTAACATGACTTTTCAACACAGAGTAGCGACAGGAAGTTCACTTCAATTCTTTACAGCTTCTCGCATGTTTGACTGGTTGCAGCCAACGAAGTGGCGTTTGGCTGGTTGCATAACACTTTAGGATTTGGATTACAAAACACTAACTTGAGAAAAAGTATCCGAACACCGAAATAACTCGAAAAAAATAATTTAAAAAACTTTTTAAAGACATACTTTTCGTGAACAATTCGTACTAAAAAGTAAAAATAATTTTGTTTATGCATGTCTAATTAGAAATGTTTGGGGTGCGCCAGTTGAGGAATTTATAAAGTCACTGTATATGAGAGCGCGCCCCATACTTTTCTTTTTAGTAATGCATCAACAAAATTATTATTATTATTATTATTATTTACTTTTTAGTGCGAATCGTTCAAGAAAAGTATGTCTTTAAAATGTTTGTTTTTCTTTTACTGTTTTTTTAATAATGTGTTCCAGAACTTGTGTTGAATATAATGCCTGCTATTTGTCATCTTGTTCAAATGCTAGGAAAAAGAATTATGACGAAGTTGTTTTGTTTTACATTTTCTCTCAATTATTTGTTTCAACTTATTTCTGTACCACAAAATATATCTCCCATTGCTGAACTTATCGATACCCAATCATGATACAAACAGTGTCATTATGCATTTTTTGTAACTGGCATTTTGTTGTCGTTTCATGCCAGGGAGTTATTTAGTGCATCTCTTCAACTGTAACCGCAAAGTCTTTAATATTCCAATTCCATGCCGGCTAATATATTAAAGTATATGGACTACGTATAAAGAGTCGTTTTCTACTACTTCATTAAGAAACTATGTACGGTAGAAAACTGCATAATACTTACTAACTCTTCGTGAACAACAAAGAAAACTAAATTTCTGAGCTTTCTCGAAGTACTTGGAAGACATTTAATCATATTTCTATCATTTTCGGTAAAGTTCTCAACTTTTACACCCGTTACCAAAGTGTCATTCAAGACTTAATGCAATTGGAAAAGTGGAATTTGTCTTTGCAAAATTATTGCCCACTTCGCATTCTTTTTCTCTGCACTTAGCAAATTGTAACTTATCGTGAAACACACCTGGGTATTTTGTTTAAAAGTCTTGGCAACTTTCAAAGTTCTATGTACGTGGAACGAAAACTTAACATCACATAGCAAAGTGAAAAGTTGAATCGTGGAATAAGCCTCAGGAAATTTGTTGTGGTGGCATTATGGTGTGGGGTAGTGTCATATATTACGGTGTGGAATCGCTGATGGTTGTTCGTGGCAGCATGAGCACAAAGTCCTGTAAAATTCTAGAGAATAAACTGCTTTCAAGATTGTGGCGCTTTTATGGAATGGACCCTGTTATATCCAAGACGACAATGCCACGTGGCATGTTGCTGCTGCTACTATGCGGTGGTATGAAGAAAACAATGCTCAACGCTTTGGTTAGCCTACCCAGAGCCACAACCTCAATCCGGTAGAATATCTCTGGGACGAATTGGACCTGTGGGTGAGGTCGCGGGAGATGTGGCCAAATTCCATTGCTCACCTGTCTGAGATTTACAAGAGAATTGGCTGAACATTCCAGAGGACGTCCTCTACAACCTCGTTGAGAGCATGCCGCAGAGATTGGCTCCTGTTATAGCAGCAAGAGGTAGCGTCACCAAATTCAGAGAAAGCAAGCATTAAGCCAAACATTTCAGGTACACTTAAAGAAGCGAGTTGCAGGTAATAACAGTAGTTACGATATTCTGATTTTATCCTGAATCTAGGAACCCTGGTACATAAATCGGAGTTTGTTATAGTGTCATTTCCTGTATTAGTATTACAACATGATAAATTTTGTTTTCCCTGAAAATGTCTTAGTAATGGGAAAATAACAGGTTCTATGTAAAACTGCTATACACTCTGTGCTTAAAAGTCATTCTATAATGAAAATACTGTCATTGTCACTACATGTGTGAGTTAATGAAGTGCATAATCAACTTATTTTTCTCAACGGATGCTCATGTAGCATAGTAGTTAAAGCAATGGATTGCAAATCACAAGAATTTAGGTTCGAATCCATTCCCACACAAGGGCAAAAAGTTTTAACTGTATCTGAAGACAAGAGAGTGTCGAGACCGTAGTAGCGATAAGTAGAGATACAGTTCTAATATCATGAAGACAATGAATAAACTCTAACCAAATATGTAAAGTAACAGACCCAAATTTCGTTCCCGCCCCCAATTTCGTCCCCTTAAGGTTGTCGGTTCTTCCGATAAGAGCGCTATTGGAGCCCGTATATGTGTGCTGGGGAAGGCTTTGTATATGCTTTGTTACGGTATATGCTTTGCATGTCATTGGCGTAGGTACGTAGTCATTAGAAGGGTATGTGTATGTATGGTGTGTCACCATGTTCATTGGTGGAGAAGTTAGGGGTCGCAATGTTCGTGTGTGCCTAATTTCATCCCCAAGAAGAAACATGCTCCCACGCCGAAAACAGCATGCAATTTATTTCTGCTACTTGTTTGGATGACTAGCTGATCATCTTCAACGCAGACTTAATGTTATTCTTTTGTAAATAACCTGCAGGGAGTTTTGCTAAATGTATGTTTTTGATTTTCTGTTGCTATACATGTTTGTACTAATTCACTATATTTGACTACATAATTATGTTAACCTTTGAAATACCTTTTGAAACTCATATGTTTAATTTTGAATAGTAATCAAACAAATTTGCAAACTCATGCCTAACGGGCATAAATAAATTCAATTCGTAATTACCTACTTTTATCAGCATTTTATGGGGAAACGAAATTAGGTACAGTTTTTGTCATTGTGAGCCAATCAGGTATTCTTACAATTGAATCGTACATTTCCAAAACGTTGTAAGTGCCAGTGTTTAGAAAATGCATTTTATTACAAAAACACGTTGCAAATGCAATGTTTCACAATGGCACAGCACATCGTCTGCCTACCGCAGACCCTAGTGGTGGAAACGCGAACTCTTTTCTTAGGTTATAAATACATTTCCTTTCGTTAGACATGTGTTTTTTTCTTTCTTTTGTAACATTTTGATTTTGGCACTTACAACGTTTTGGAAATGCACGATTCAATTACATTTCTTGGACGCTAACAATTGCTTATCATACTATTTAGCTTGGTTTCCGGAAATTAAAGTATCATTAACACTAGGTCTGTCAAATTTGGGGGCTCTTACGTTATTTCATAAGGTCTCCAGGTACCAAAATGTACATAGGGGACAAAATTTGAGCTACTACCTTATACTAATCTATGTATTTTTAATAAGTAGTGGATTTTTGACGGCAGTGATTTGAACAATAAAAATCAAGTCACAGAACAACTTTAATAAGTGAAATATGAAGGCTGATATTTCAACCAAACATTACATGTGCCAATGTAGCGTATCGATATAACATCAATGTAGTGTATTGAAAATAAAAAGTATTGGAAAAGGGCGTCTTTGACCAGTGTGGTGACAAGAAAAGGAAAACACTGGGGTAAGCTGAATTGGTACGCATACCTATAGTACATCATCTTTCACATGTGCACAGTCTTATTGGGTGGTACTCCGTTTCTTTATGCGTTTCCCAGAGTTACATTGGCCACAATATTGAGATAGACATTCTGAAAAATTGTACAAGTGTCATGGAGCCATTTCTCGCATACACAGTACTGTATCCAGTCAAGTCTCTTTGGTACGATGATAGTGCTCATTCAGTATATTTTATTTTAAACGTACTATTTTAAATATGTTTACATCAATAGCCTACCAAAAAAAATCGTGACTGCTGGACTTGTGTGCCACACTATTGATAAACACACAATTTCAGTACATTGTTCTGTCAGTGACATGAACCGTCGTTGTTGTAAAACACCTGCACCTGTTTCAAACCCTACATGTAATCAGTAATTCTCGTAAAAGTCTTCAAATCTGTAGCCTACTTCTAAACTTCCTTATTGCCTATCATTACTACTTACAACATGGTAAAATAGAGCCTATTAATGTCAAATGTGTATCTAGATCGACTTGCATTTTGCGGGAACAGTGTATAAAATACATATAAGACAGAAACAAATATAATTGCACATGTAACTCCAGGTTTTTAAACGGCAACGACTTTGGCATTCACTGGTGAAAGACACCCCCCGCCTGATTACGTGCTCGTCCCGTGCACGGCGCGGTCAGCTTACATAAAGAAACAAGTTGTAATCGAATATTCTACTTATGTGTCAAATACGGACATTTAGCGTTTCTTTCTAACAGCACTGCACACTCAAGCTGCAAATCTGAAAATCTTTCGGCCACAAAATCTCGGTACATAGGTTCTCCCCGACCTACAGAGCGTGACAACTGACTGTGAGATGCTCTTTCGTAATCGAGATCAGTGCTGCCACCACCAGTCACAATTTAGCAGTTACAGACTGTGGGGCATCGTTGGTCGTGGGGCATCGCCACCCAATGCACCCTATCAATAAGTAAATATTTAACTTAAGCATGGGAAATTACCAGTACACTTTGAAAGAATAAGTGTACTCTGAATACGATTTCATCGTGTAACGTCATTAAGTTCTATTCTTTTCCTGCGAAAAACGTACGTATAGAAAATCCATTACGTGTAATGAAATAAGGCAGGATACAATCAAGATTACATTGTTTCGAGAACTACCGTAAATCTATAAGTAATTACGTTTATTAAAACACTAAATTTCTTTCAGTGTTGATGATCACTTACTTTTTGATAGATAATGTAGTCAGTCCCAAACGTTTGTACCCAGTCGTAAAATTTCTTTTCCAAATAACTTTGCAATAAATAGACCATTTTTAATACAGTTTTTGTAACTTACAGAAAATCATATTCTCTTTACGTTACAAGAATTGGTACTCAATCGGTGAATCCATTAAAAAATTATTCGGAAAAGAAATTTTACGACTGAGTTCAAACTTTTGGCCCTGACTCTTCGTTTTACGCACTCTCCAAGGGATCTTATCCTTCAAGGAGACATTCATCCGAAAAGTCCTCTTTGCGCGGGACCTGACGTGTGGTTACCCCTAGTGAGGGGTAATCGTGGTACTCGTGACATTTAGGTTGGAAAGACTTAGCCATGGACATTATGCTTTCCACGGGTGTGATTTAAGAGATTCTGCCTAATGTACAGATCATAACCGATGGTGTGTTCCTCATAGTTATTTTACTGCAACGTTTGCTCGAAGAAGGTGTCACCATTCAATTAAATGAAATTACAATTTTAATTAATGCAAATTTATTTCCTTTTTATTTCATTTGTGTCACAAGCAGAACAAAATAATCTAAAAGTGCGAATATTTGGCAAAGAAACTACATTGACAATACTAGACTTAATAATTTCTACCAATGAATAAAAGTTATAAGAAAATCTATTCTACAATGAAAAATAGTTAATATATTCAATTTGGAATGTCTCGCAGGGATATTAGTAGAATACAAATAAAAATCAGAGATTTTTTTTTTTTTTTTTCAAAAAAGAAATGTAAATTCTGTTGCACAAACTATTTCCTTACTGTGTTAAACGTTGTTTCCTTTATGTCGTACGGAATTAACATCACGAAAGAATCTTTGATGTTAGAGTTCTTTCTTTGAAGATGTTGATAAATCTCTCACAGTTAAGCGGCTTAGAGACAGGTTCGTATGAAGTTTATTTAAATAAGCTTCTTTGTCAATACTGTAAGTTCTCTTGCGGGAACAAACGCAGACTTAGATTCGAATACTTAACCTTTTTCACTCGCAACTTATAGAACAAGAATGTCAAGAAAGAATACTGAGCGAAATTAACCGGACCACTTCAGTCAATATACTTCTGTCAGATCTGTGTAAGCATTATAATTTTATTTTTCTAGTGCCAGACAGAGTTAGATGTAACCTAAGCCCATAAAGGTTTGAGGATGACGCCCCTCGGCGAGCACTCTTTCAGGAGAAAGAATGGGGAAAGTAGCAGCCAGAGTCTCAAGAAGCAAAAGCTGAGGTACCATGCCGACATTTACCCGGTTGACAGAGTCAGTCAGGATGTTCAGATATGCAGCAGAAGAACTCACACCTGCTAGCCTTCCTAGTACCATTTGTAGTCTGCGACCGTAGCCCCGCGACTACGTGGACTAGTTCGATTCAAGCACTAATAAGCAACACGTGCCCGAAGGTTCTCAAGGCATTTTTACTCTTGATTTTTAAAATATAAATTTGTATAGCCTTCACTCTACTTCAATTCGAACGTGTTTCTCCCATCTCAGCTTTCCCGAGTTTATACAGTATTAGTTATTTTGAGTCATGTAGCCAATCTCTGTCCAACTCACCGTCAGAAGCTCCATAGCATTTTCTGTGACCTTTGTACGTAGTATTTAGATTATCATTAAAGGTTGACACACAACAGCATCATCGTATAGCACTTGCATCGTGATAGCCAATCTTTCAACATTATCACTGCTGTAATGGTTCCATTTGATGTTAAGTATTATCAGAAAACCGAGCGGCCTGGCTCATTTGGTAAAGCGTTGACTTTGCATTCGGAAGGTCCTGAGATTGATACTAGCGCCCGGATATCCCGACAGAGATATTTCTGGGCTTTTCGTTAGTCACACCAGGATAATGCTGTGACAGTACCTTCAAACTACGGTCTGGCTGTCTTCCTTCCCTATCCTGACCTAATCCAAAGCTGCATTAAAACCTTATGTGGCATTTTAAATAAGCGTTAGCATAATACATCACAATTGACTGTAGCCCAGTCAGTAAAGGCTTGATGTCGGAAATAATTAGGGGAAAGATGAATTCCCCCCCCCCCCTGTACTTCCCCCGTGTTAGATAATCGCTGTTTTACTAAAAGATTCTCTTTACTCAAGTAGTAGCCGAGGTTAATTTCTTTAGATTCTTAAAACGGGGTAGTATCGTTAGTCCAGCCACTTTACATATTTGAAATCTACATTATCCATCAATACAAGGTTTCACGCATCAGAATTAACTACAGATTTATTCCGTATATCATATTTTCTTAAACATGGTATTTGAACAACACATGGACAGTGATAAAACATAATTCGTTTACCTTCGATACGGATCCATATCTCAGATGAAATTTAATACGTAACTCCAATATATATTATCAAACGAATGGATTCCATGATTTGCTAAAATTACATCAATGTATGCAAATATTGGCTAATTTCTATCATTCAATTCAAAAGTAATTCGCAATTACCATGGTTCATATAAAACTATTTATCCACTACTTTGTTAATATTCTGAACAATACATCACCCTGTACCCCCCCCCCCCGAACTACAAAGATATAGATTTTTACAAATTGTATTATATTGCCGTAACCAATAAACATAATTATATAATTCTTTATATATATATATATATATATATAATTCCTAAACCACAGGCCACAAAAGTGTTTATCTTACGTATTGCACTATTTCTAGTAGTTTTACAGTAATTTAGATCAAAAGCTATCTTGCATGTAGTCTTTACACTTTTTACAGTGTAGCTTGTTTTAAACTCATAATATCAATTCAAAAATATTTGAGATATAAGTTTTGCCTGTTTTATAAGCTTTAAAATTAGGTATAAAGCGATGTGGTTGAACAATTACTGTGTTAACTAATGAGATAGCAATGAGATGCACCAGCGGCCGAACAATGCTTGACCTTCTTTGTGTGCCCTATCCCCATTAGGCAGTTATGAACTGTCGATGATTATGAAAATTTTTCTTTGCTGTCTAGTAGCAAGAAAAGTAGGTGATCGATTGGTAGTGCATCTTGGCGGCCTTTTCATGTGATATGTCAAGCACCAAATAGCATACCAGCTTGCTACAAGGTCGAGTCACGTCAAAATTGCTATGCGGGTAGTGACAAAAAGAAGAAAAAAAGAAGCTAATTAAATTATAAGCTATTTCCGTGCTCAGCAAGAGCAAATAGTATCTCAGTAAATTCATAACTATAAGGTTAGTCATATTTCTGTTAGTTGGAAATTAAATTTAGTTGGTAAAATTTCAATTTTGAATATAACTCACCTTTGAAGATTCGGTATTTTCAATTGAATGTTGTAGATCATATTTATAATTTTCTGTCAGAGCGTAGTAATCTCGGTTATCATTTTAAAGAAACTTTGTCAGGATCTTGTGAAAACTTACATAGCGGAATAAATGCATTAAATTTAAGAAATTACTTATTTATTGGAAATACAGAAAAAGAAGAATGATTGATTTTGATTTAAAATGTGCTCTTTGTAGGAAATATCTTTAGAAATTGTATTCCTGAAAAGAGAATTACGGACATTATTGAGGTTAGTTTGAAATGAAACGATGGAGTGCATGAAAAGTTGGAAGGAGAAAGTACTATTTGAGTTCACAGCGCATACAGGTAGAACTATACAAGACGTGCTAGTATCAAAGCTGATCGATCACGCATCAACGCAGACCTATAGCCCATCTCATCGTTCAACATATTCAACTTGTTTGAGGGCCTCAGAAGGAACGTTCGATTTAAATAGGTATTGCTTCATTTGTGTGTTAAAATTGCATCAGAGCGTAGGAAGTGATTTCATATGAATTGTGACTTTAGAAATGAGGGAAAATCTTACCAAGAAATGTGACTTGCGAAATGATGAGTGGTGGGGAAAGGGTAAGAACCAGACTTCTTATTGTGCGTAAGCTTGTGGTACCAGAAGCACAATACCATGGAAACTATTACAAAGATTTTTCAAGAACTATACCAATTAGGGAACGCGTGGGTCCATCAAATCAGAAACTGGGGAAGTAATTTTCCATGTTATGTGAGTACATTGGCGAATGCCAGTACACTCTGAATGAATAAAATGATGTTATGAAACTTGTATCTGTTCAAAAGGATGGCTGTCACATATAGAAAAACATATTTAATAATATTTTAAGGATCGGATGTTTTAAATGTACTCTGCTTATCGGACACGGGTCATAAAATTATGTATCACTGACATAACGACAGAGAAACTGACCCTGTTACTGAAACGGTTAAGATGCAGCCTACACCATACGAGAAGAAATACAGAGGGATGGCTTATGGCGGATGTATATACCCAAATTTTATTGATAGCAAGTCTGATGGGCAAAACCTCATTTTAGGTCTTTATGGAGGGAGAAACAACAAAGAAAAATGCTTCTGAATCACAGAAACAGGAAGCGCATTGTGATAAACCATGCTATAATATCAACTGTAAGACTAAGATTATTCCTGTCACCCATGCAAACAAGTCTGGAATTAACCCTTCACCGATTATATTGGTCAAATTAGCTATCCAGTCTATTATCATTGATTGGATTTTGCGCGAAACTTACGTTTACACGACCTCTCTCATCAATGCAGGGCAATCAAAAATTAATAGTGAAAGGTTTGATAACACAGATTTACATATCTGCATAATTTCAGTACGTTCCATGCTATGGAAGGGATCCAATGTGTTACACCTAGTGCCAGTATTAACACTCAGGTAAAGGTTCGACGAATTCAGTGTGGTTCTTTCAATCTTGAAGGTATCCGTCTGTGTTAGTACCGAAGAAAAGTAGAGGAAGTGGCCTTAATAACGTGCTTGAAGATATAAATGAACTGAAATATTGTCGGAACCCTCAAGAACCAACTTACTATAAATGTTTAACCCTTTAATTTGGTGTGGCTTGTTGGATTAAACAAGCAACCTGGATGTAATTTCTTCATGAACAACCTTATTAGTAATTATGACAAGTGAGAATCGATGTACATAATGCCAATACCATTTATAAATTTGCATCCTAGTACTATGTACACGCCATTGTGTTTGACAGCGGACAAAATAGAAAACTCAGCTAGTCATGATCATCATCATCATATTTGATCCACCTATGTTGAATCAAATTGAATTTCAATTATGGCCTTTAAATATCTATGGCTCATACCGGGAGAGGATAGGAGAAAGGATGCTCATTGTGAACCCACATAGTACTTTCTCCTTCCAACTTTTCATGCAGTCCATCATTTCATTTTAAACTAACCTCAATAATGTCTTTAATTTTCTTTTCACGATTACAGTTTCTCTTTCAAGATATTTCCCACTAAGAGCACACAATAAATCAAAATCAACGATTCTTCTTTTATTGTTTTTCCAATAAATAAGTAATTTCTTAAATTTAATGAATTCTTTCCGCTACGTAAATTTGCACAAGATCCTGGTAGTTTCTTTATAATGATAATCGATTACTACACTCTGACCGAAAATAATAAATATACCGATAACCTACAGCATTCAATTGACAATACCACATCTTCAAAGATAAGTTTATTAAAAACTAAAATTGCAAACTAAATTTAACTTCCAACTAATAGAAATATAACTAACATTATCGTTATAAAGTCACTGAAGTTTTATTTGCTCTTCCTTATAACAGAAATAACTTACAATTCACAGTACCTTCTTTCTTTTTCTTCTCCTTTCCACTGCCAACATAGCAATTTTGACTTGACTCAAAAGTTAACCAAACTTACTTTGACAAGTGGAATAAACTAATGCAAGCTTAGCAATTTAAACCCAAAAGGTTTAAACAATGTTGAATCAAGTACTCTGGTTTACAAAAATCAAGGTTGAAATACTCTTGAATACAATAAAATAAATTGTACTTCTTACAAAAATAAAAAAGTTGTCCTAAATAGGAGTAGAACCGAGGATTACTGACACGCCAATCCGATGCTGTAGCCACTAGACCACGGAACCACACGTCCCAGTTCGCTTTCCAAGCGCTGTTTATACTTAGTCCATCAGATCCCAAGAGACGTCTGTAGTAAATTGGCGAAAATTATACTACGTCGAAATAGACCTGGCACGTCATTGGACTTCAGTGCACTGAG
>JAGDQP010067752.1:700-11108 GCA_022664845.1 Lepisma saccharinum
GACCCGGTGGCCCTGCGGGCCTAAAGGTAATTTACATTTGTGAGTGAACAAAATGAGTTCGACTCGGACTGAACTAAATCAGTTCAACTCGGGCTACGGCCCGAACCAGGTTTCTGGTCTGGGGCAGCTCAGAGCCAATAAATGCAATGTCATCTCTTTAGCATTTGTTTCATTCATCAAATTTCCTTTTCCTACAATTCTTCAACTCTCATTTATTCTTCTTTATCACTATTCTATTTTAACCTATTCCCTACTCCAGCCAGTCTTCACTTAGGCACGCGGGAGCTCCTTCCCATATTCTTAGCGTTGACCAGTCTTCACTGAGACAGGTCTTCGTGATCCTGAGGCCTATGCCTGTCTTCACTGAGGAAGGTGGTGGTCTACAACCTATTCCTTGTTTCGGTCCGTCTTCACTGAGGCAGGCCATCGTCATCTTCGACTTCTGCCCGTCTTCACTGAGGCAGGCAGTGGTTCGCAACCTTTCCTAGGCGTCGGCCCGTCCAAAATTAACTATGAGTTAATTTGTTTTTCACACTGCCGTAACATTTGTCTGTGATGATCAATATGAGTGTCTGATTGCTAGAATAACTGTAAAGGGGAGACCAATGTTTATCTGTGTTGTATATCTTGAACCGGTTTCAGGTATAGATTTGTATGATAATCTATTTGTATACATTGAATCCACTTATCCGCAAGACTATTCTCCTCATTGGTGACTTCAATTTACAGGAGAGAAACGGTACCGAAATTGATTTTGAACAAAGCACATCATCTTTATATGATTTTATAAATTTTTATGATTTGAGATCGTTCAACAATGTTGCCAATAATAATAATAATCGCACACTAGATCTAGTTCTGTCAAATCTTGAAAATGTTGAAGTTATTAGAGAATTGTTACCGTTGGTACCGGAAGATATCCATCACCCAGCTATAATAATAGACATAATTAACAGAAAGGTCAAGAAAGAAAAGCAGAAAAGTAACACTTATTATTGCAATTTTAGGAAGGCAAATTTTCTGACGTTGTATCAGGAACTACAAGCTATCGATTGGGAATTCTTACAAGTGTATCGGAATGTTAATGACCTAGTGAGTAAATTCTACGATATTGTTTATGAAATATTTGATAGGTATGTTTCCCGTGAAATAAGTACTGTTTCAAAGTATCCGTGTTGGTTCACCAAAGATATTATTAGAAAACTTAAGGTCAAGGCATATTATCATAAACAATCCAGGGTCAAAACCATGAACTCAACACCTTTCTATCAAGAATTTGCTCGATTACGTAGGGAAATTAAGAAATACATTAGAATTGCCTATAAGAGTTTTATAATTAATTCTGAAAATAATATCAATTCCAACTCGAGCGAACTATGGAATTTTATCAAAAATAAAAAAAGGCACCTACCGCCAAATGTATTAAAATTTGAAGGTCAGGAGTTGTCTAGCAATGATGAGATAGGGAATGCATTTGCTCAGTATTTTCAATCGGTATTTCTATCCTCCTCTCACACATATAATAATCTTAATGGTGATGCTGTTAGAAATAGAAATTATGAAATAAGGACACTGTGCATTGACCAAATTCAACTAAAGGAAGTTGAAAATGTTATCAGAAATTTAAAATCGAAGACGACAGTTGGTTCTGATGGCATACCCTCATATCTAGTTAAGGGATGTGTTGATATATTTAAATATCCCCTATTGATAGCATTTAACTTATCCCTAAAACATGTACTTTCCCCGACAAATGGAAATCTGCCCTGGTTTGTCCTATCCCAAAATCTAATAATAGTAGAGACATTAATGACTTCAGGCCAATTGCATTATTACCAGCTTTTGCAAAAGTATTTGAACAGATCTTATACAAGAGAATTAGTGATCATATTCAGCCAGTTATTTCAACTAAGCAGCATGGCTTTGTTTCTCAGAAATCCACGGTAACATACTTAGCAGTTATTACGGACTACATAGCAAATGCATTGGATGAGGGCAAGCAAGTTTATGTGATTTATATTGACTTTGAGAAAGCATTTGACAGAGTTAATCACAATATATTACTGGAAAAATTAAATCACTATCACTTCTCACCCACTGTAATTAGGCTCCTCTGATCGTACTTAACAAATCGCAAGCAATCAGTTGTGTATAAAGAATACAAATCATATGAATATTCTGCAATCTCAGGAGTTCCTCAGGGTTCGAACCTAGGACCTTTATTACTCCTCTTATTTGTTAATGGTCTTCCTGATTATGTGCCTGATAATGAAAAATTGTTATTTGCAGATGACTTTAACATATATACAAAAGTCAACTCTATCGGAGACTGCATAAGACTTCAGCAAAGCTTAGATAATATTGCAAACTGGTGTGCTATTAATCAACTTGGAGTCAACACAAGTAAATGTAAAGTATTATCATTTAATAGAAATAAAACCACTCATCAATTTGATTATTCCATTAATCAAATAGTACTAAACACACCTACTGTAGTTAAGGATCTTGGTGTCAGTTTTGACTCGAAATTGACTTTTAACATACATGTTATAAATATAACAAATGAAGCCTTGAAGTTACTAGGATTCGTAATTAGGACGGGAAGAGAATTCAACAATATATCAATATTTAAAAAAAATTACTATGCTTATGTTCGCTCCAAGGTAGAATATGTTTCTTCTATTTGGAATCCATATCAATTGAAACATTGCCAACAATTAGAGAAAATCCAATGAAAATTTCTTAAATTCCTGATTTTTGAAGAAACTCGAATCTATCCTGCTAATGATAGTTACAATGCAGTCATTAAGAACTTTAAAATTCAGAGCTTAGAACATTGCTGATCTGTTATTTCTTCAAAAGAATCTTCAAAATAAGTTAGATTGTATGGATTTAGTTTCAACATTACAGTTTCGTGTCCCATCATCTAAAACTCGCGTTAATAATACTGGTCTCTTCCACTGTAAAAAGGCAAGAGGCAATATCTTGATGAGGTCACCAATCTGGAGAATTTGTACTATATATAACAAATTCTGTACAGTTCAAAATGTAACCTAAAGAATTTAGAGATGCAATTGTTAATAAAGTCTGTACGACTACTTTGTAAAGCTCAACACTATAATTAGGCCATTGCCTGTTGTGTTGTCACGTAATAAATAAATAAAACACGGATGATGATAAGACGTATGAAAGTTAAAAGTCTGACACTGAAATTGCACGTTAACAATTCTTAAACGTGGAATAATGTGTTTTTCTTTTGTTTCGCTATAGATTTTGCCTAGTGCAGAATAGCTAAATCTATTAAAACTAATATATTTAGTGTTGAAGCTAAATTGTGATTAAGGTCCTAAGCAAGCATTGATATTTTAAGGACGGTATCTATTTCGTATTAAATTTGACTCCGAACGTAGATCGATTCCTGGAATAAATAAAAAAATATAATTATAAATAGGGAGCAAGGGTATAAAGTGTATTCTTATAAATATGAATAGTAAGGGACCTCTCACAAGTTGCCAAAAGAAAGCGCTCAACTCTCATGCATCTGTGGTGACGTCTCAGTAAACGGAGCGTGTTCCCGCCGCAGTTACTCCCTTCTCCCCTGGACCAGTCTTCACTGAGGCAGGAAGTAGTCACTTGGCTGTAATCCGTCTTCACTATGGCTGGCAGTGGTTCTCAATCTTTCGTTGGTGCCGGTCAGTCTTCACTTAGGCTGGCAAACACCATCTCGAACTTCAGCCAGTCTTCACTGAGGCAGGAGGAAGCGACAACCAAAATCCCGACCTCAGCCAGTCTTCATTGAGGCAGGAAGTTACGGAACCTATTCTCTACCATCCTTGGGTGTTGTCCAGTCTTCACTCATTACCTCTTTCTCTCTCTCTCTCTCTCTCTCTCTCTCTCTCATGCTACGGTCTTTTCTCTCTCTTTCTTCTTCCTTAAGTTAAGTATTATTGTTCCATCCCACTTCCTTAATAGCCGAGGTAATTAATTAATTTAAAAAAGTATAGAATTAGTAGGCATAGATACATAGGGTAGAGAAAAACCGTAACACCTTTAGCTTAAGTCTGCTAAACCTTTAGCCGTATTATAATATTAATGCTTTCATCCTTTCGATGTTAATGATACTCACTTATCACACATATATACGAGCATTACATAGGAATGACTGATATGAATGCCGTCACACTTCACATGACGATTTGGAGAATTCCCCATAACCCTTCAGTCGCATTAGAATGTTAAAGCGTTTATTGTTCCTATGGTAACGGTGCCCAAACAGATATTCCTCAGCCACATATGTTAATTGAAACTCTGTAAGATTCTCGAGGGTAGATCTATTAACACGAAAGACACTTTATTAGGATAATGTTAAACTAATAACTCTTTCCATGGCACAGAGGTATTTCTAAGTAATTATATTCGAGCACCGTAGAATGGCTAAACCAATTACTTTGAAACTTGCTACGATTGTAGTTAATAAGACCTTTTCAATTAGAATAAGATGTTAAACCATTTACCTTTCTATGATAATCAGGGTTAATTTTCTATAACATATTTGTACATCAAGTGAGAACCTTACTTACTTGCTTATTTACTCTATGGCTTACGCAACTCGCAACTTAATCGCCGGAGTAACAAACGTTCGCCATCGGGATCTATCCTGGGCAATATCAAGCCAGTGTTCATCACAAACACCTACTTCTCAAAGATCCCTTCTAATATTGTCCTCCCAGCGTCGTCTTGGTCTTCCCAGCGGTCTCTTTCCCTCCGGCTTTCCATTGGGTAACTATTGTTTTTTACCTTATTGTTATACGTGAAGTTGAATGAATATCGACTACACATTAAATATATATTTAAATGTTTTGGAACTTTGGCTTTTCTTAAGCAAATGCAGTGTCGAAATAAAGAATGTATAGGATGGATTTTAGATTTGACCACCAGACACTAAAGCTGAAATCAAAACAGACTAACCGACCACAGTCGGCTAAGTTTCCATATGTTTGTTGTAAAATCAGGCATCCTATTATGGCCTGACAATTTCTGAATATGTGCATTAAAACGATATGTAGTCAAATGTCAGTACGGAAATGTCATGAATGAAACACTCGTAGATCAGTTGGTGCTAGGAGTGTGTGATGTGACAATCCGTACAGGCTAGGACAAGTGAATCTGGCTCCGCGTCAGGTGAATAAAAGTGGAGCAGCAGTTTGAGCCAACATGTTCGTGTAGCTACAAAAATCCTAAATCCATTATTCAAAAGTGCCCTTTCCCACAAGAAAAGGTCAATGCCCGGCATACAATAAGTATTGCGGGAAATGTAATACCAAGGGTCACTTCCGGGTTTGCTATGACCAAATACAAAAAGGGAAAGGCGAACAGGATTTAAAAAATACCAGTAAAGAGCATAGAACAAGAGGATACTTCTACCCAATCAATCCAATGAAACTAATTGTTGGAGAACAAAAACCCAATTCTCTCAAAAATACATCCAAGGCTAGTCAGATTGTCCTCTTCTTGTCCGGCTATGATTATAAAATCACATTTTACAAACAAGTACCAGTGCCGGATTGCCTTTCTCGATTTCCATCCTCAGAAATGACTAAGGATGAAGAGGTATCTAAAGATTACATTTTAAACATTATAGTCGTTCTTCTGTAGTAATAAAATCTATACCAGACGAAATTGCCCTATTTTAAGACAGATACAAATTTGGACAAGGGATGGTTGGCCGAAGACATTACCAAAGCATTATCAAAATAAAATTTTCCCAACAGTATTTCGCTTTAGAAGATCTCCATTAACTTTTCAAAACGATTGCTTATTTTTTGGCAACAAATTAATTATACCATCTACCTTCAAGAAGGAGATATTAGAATCTATTCACAAGTTGCACCTAGGTATCAGTCGTTTCAAAGCAACTTCAAGTTTTACTATCGATGGCCTTATATGGACAATGACGTAGAAGCTTACATGCACAATTGTGGTAGTTGTGCAGAACATCAAAAATCAAGGTCACATGCATATTTTTCACCATGGGAAATAACTACACAGCCATTACAACGTGTCCATTTGGATATTTTTACTTTCGTGGAAAGAAATTTTTATTAATAGTTGATAGTCATTCACGATGGCTGCACCTAGATATTGTTAGAAGCACTACAGCACAAGAGACTATAAGTAAATGTGGAAGAATTCTGTGGGTATTTGGGATATCTAACAGTGATAGTGACTGATAATGATTCACCATTTTCATCTTGGGATGTCTTTCAATTGTGTCAACAACATGGAGTTACAGTGCGTAAATCACCAGTATACCATCCTCAAAGTAATGGTCTGGCCGAAAGGAATGTCCAAGAAGTAAAAAACTTATTTAAAAAAAACATGTTGATATAATAAAATCTACGAATTGGTTGGAGGTATTGCAAGATCTATACAAAGTGATTTAAGATTTGCGAATACACCATTGCTAGAAGGACAATTACCTGCGCAGTTAATTTCATCATTCAATACTAATACTAGATTTAATAAGCATAAAAATCTGTTACAATATGCTAAAAATGCAAAGAAAGTGCCATAACCACACCTTAAGTTGCCAATGGTTAACAGTTGGGTTTATGGCAAAAACATTCCTAATCATACTCCAAAGTTCATACTCGAGCTAAAGTGATCAAAATAGTAGAATCCAGAATTGTTGAAGTGGAGATGCAATTAAGATATCGAAAAATAAATTTGGATCAATTACTACTCAAAATCTACAACCAGTTCCCTGTTCCACTCCAGATCAGTGGTGGACTATACCGCATAAAGAAACGACACTTCAACAAAATACTTCACAGCTACGCAAGTCACAAAGAGTTAGACAACCTAAAAAAAAACTTTCCAGTGCGAAGGTTACTAATTGATAAAAACCTTGATCTTGACTTAAAGTGATTTTATCTGATACACTTTAATGTCTACGTGTAAATATTCTGAATATTTTAACATACTTTTGCTTTTAATTATTTTTTCTACTTATAGATTAAGCATTTAACATTATAGATTAAGTTTACTTGCATTGTATTGGAATTATCGCATATATATATTTATGCAAACAGTGATGATAATGTGTTTACTAATTGAAATATTTTAATGCAATTACCACAAGTACAGTCATGATCGAAAGTAATCACCTTAATACTTGAATATGAACTAGTTTCTGAAGAGAAGGTGAGTGACTGAGAAAACAAATTTTGTGCACTGTGAATACTTGAAATATGGTAATTCTGCTTCTCGGGAAGAGAGAATGGATTGTTAGATGGACAAATCAACAAAATATTTAACATAATGATATCAGTGATTCAAAGATTGAAATCAAGATGTCGATAATGTGTGACACTATCGTATTGAAGATCTATTGTTTTAGATTTATAGAAAACAAACCAAGAGTGACATAATGCAATTATTAGGTGGTGATTTTAACTTATGCGTATTTATGATGCGTAAGTTGTTCGATGTATGCATATCTTACAGATTTAAAATTACTGGAGATTATCAAAGGTGAAGGTAATCAAAGTTAACCAGAGTAACTCAATAGTAAATGGTATATTTTTGGAATGTACCACGACAAACTGAATCCTTCAATAATGTCGACAGCTCCGTTTACACGGTTAATATGCCAAATGGAATAATTCAATGACATGTCTATTTTTCATATGAAATATATTTGGAATCGTATTCAAAAGAATTCTGAACATTTTGATTAAGTAGTATATCGGATGAATTTTAGATACATCCCCCGAATTAAGAGTTGGGAATATTGAGTTAAGAATACTACCTAGCATCTATTAAGTAATGTTTGATAACCCACGATCAATATTAACAAAAATATAATAGTGACGTCACACGCCAGACAGTCATTTTTTTTCTCCCTTAAGATTCTTAACTAGACATTCCGTTCAATGTACCTCCATCGGATTTAAATCCAGAACCACGTACTCACAAAGCGAATGTACTAACCCTTCAATAAACTAGAGACCCAAGTTTGCTTCGAAAACGAAGAACCTGGAAAATTGTGATTATTGAAAATTTTGGGACAGAGTTAAGGAATGTAGAACATGTATTTTCATTTCGTTAGAGCGGTTTGGAATCTTCTCCTTCTTTACCGAGTGTTGGTTTCCGTAATATATCACTAGGTGGAGTTGGAAATACTGTTTAAACACCATCTTAGTTTTATGCAGGACAGTCACCTCCACAAAAGAACTTCTACTTGTTCTGCGGAAACAAGACACGTGACGAAGAGGAAAAATGAAAAGAAAAAAGATAAGTAGAAATTTATTTCGCAGTTCAGCCACCGGGAAATCCAGATCCCTTGACAGCGAACATTTAAAATCTGTCCTAGAGGTTTTTTTTTTTATAAAAAAAAAAAAAGAGCAACTGCTAGTGACAAATCGACCAACGATCCATCTAGCGGGCAGATTGTGAAAATGTACACAGAAGTGTGACCCGTACAGCGCCGTCTTACCATATATCTCGGAGAAACTTTTGCAGCAGCTGCTATCCATTCTCTCTCCGGCACAATCTGCGGTTACGATCTGGAGAATTATTTCCCTTTTTGTCTCTTCTAACCTCCTCCTCCTCCTCCTCTCTCCCCATGAGTGCTGGTTTTCTTTTCTCAGGCACTTAGCACGTTGTTAACTTTTTTCCTTGCGTAAAATAAATACACGGGCTGACATGCAAAAGGATGTATAGATAAGTTCAGGGGCAAAGAGCTTTCAAGTTCAGAGCCAGCCAGGAAACCAAGCACGTGCAGACAATCAATTTTAACACTTAAACAATTTTTACGGCTATATTGTCGAACTACTTTTTTTTTTAAATTTTTGTTCAGCACTAAACTGGTCTTTAAAATATTTTATTTACTTCGTAATGATATGAGACAATACGATGTATACAGGGTATCCCTAAAATACACGACCAAAATTTAAGAGGAGATAGCTGACATCGAAACAAGTAAAAAGTTCCTATGAACATGGGTGAAATTACGCTTCGTTTTGGAGATACAGCGTTTCCAACTAGGAGCCCAAATTTGACGCCTAACAATGGGATGAAAACAAATAATTCTCAATAAATCAGAAATTTCGCAATTTGAATGAAAATTTCGTTTATGGAAATTTGTTTCTAACAACATACCGTGTCGTCGTAGCTCAGTGGTTGAGCGTTGGCGTAGCATTCGGGAAGTCGTGGGTTCGTGCCTACCATCCTGACTGAGGTTCTTCCAGGCTTTTACCTCAGTCACACGAGGCAAATCCACGGGTGGCACTTTCAACATAGACTCTGGCCGACACCTTCCCGAATCCTTTCCCCTCCCCTATATCGGCCTGAGCCTTAGATGCCTAAAGGCCATAAATAAAAATTCAGATTCAAACATGGTGGATACTTGGAGTGAAATTACCATATCACCGCGTTGTCAGTATTACCAACCCGGTATAAGGTATGTTTTTTTCAAATGGTACTACAGCATTTGGCATGCTCCAGTGATGGTAAACAACATTATGTAAGGCACACACTGTACAGTGTTGCATATTACGGATAAGACAGAAAAGTTTTTGCGAACTTGTACAAACTACGTTATTTCCTAGGATATTTCATCCACAGTTTGCAACACTGTAATGTGTGGTTTACTTATATTATTAATCAGCAGCAGTGGATGCCTAATATCCAATAACACGACGTAGTGCCATTTGAAAAATTCATACGTTATACCGGGTTGGCAGTACTGACAAACCGGTGACATCGTGTTTTCACTCCCACCATGTTGTTGGAAACAAATTTCCACAGACAAAATTTTCATTTAATGCTACGTTTTTTATTTCTTGAGAATTATTCATATCTTTCCCATTGTTAGGGGTCAACTTTGGGCTCCAAGTTGGAAACGCTGTATCTCCAAAACGAAGCGGAATTTCACCCATGTTCATAGGAACTTTTTACTTGTTTTAATGTCAGCAATCGCCTCTTAAATTTTGGCCATGCATTTTAGGGACATCCTTGCAAGATATCAGTGAAACGGGAAGATAACAGATAACACATAACAAAGCTTCAAGTAATTGAACATTATTTGACATTTTATTATCGAAAATAAAATCCTGGGCGTTACATAATATAAGAAATGAGATCGAATAAATACATTTAAACTGTGCATTGTTTGTCTTGTAAATAAAGAAACTAGTGTTCATCGTTCCACTTCGGTTTCATTTATTTTGCAGAATGATTTGTCCCATTCGTTAGGACTACTTCAGAACATCTTATAACCGCCATGCTGTTATCAAGTTATTTTAATAATTATTCTTTTGAGTATTTTTAACGAAACTTTTTGGCAAGTATAATTTGTGACAATTTCTCTGTATGTAGTATTCATATAAAGACACGATCGCAATTT
>JAGDQP010067753.1:0-11108 GCA_022664845.1 Lepisma saccharinum
AGAGGAGATGAACCCTGAATTTATCATGAAGTTAATACGAACTATTAAGTAGTAAGTAAGGAACGCCTACAAAGTTGAACAAAACAATATAAGATGTGGACGTCATGTCACTTAGAAGTGGTAATCAGCATTTCCCATCTACACATGGCACAATCTACCTGCGCAAGGATATTTGAACAGAAACAAGAATTAAATATTTGTATACTCTTATTTATATGTGTATATATATACATGTACAAATATATATATACACATTCTCACCAAAAAACAATTCCCGTAGGAATGTACAAAGTGTAATAATGCAATAGCTTCATTCTTTATCATCCAACAACAGTGAGTAAATCTCTAGTCATTAATACATAAATTATCCATTCAGTGTTCAAGTTTTTTATGGCTCAGTAAACGAAAATGTAGATTTACAAATCTAACAAGCTCTTACTAGGTTTTTTTTTTTTTAAGTTTTTCGGCTTCGTTAATTATTTAGAATAAATCTTGTGATGCTAATTTCGTCTTTTTTTTTTGTAACCTATTTGGAAAATAAAATCTAGTTTATAATTTAGAGACATATCTTTATCAAAAGTATTAACCTAGCTGGAAACCGACCAATTCTGTTCACAATACACTGATTTAAATAAGGACAGATATGATATATATATATTTTTTTTTTCTTCTAAAGAATTACTTTGTACACTTGTACATTTTCGTTAGAGCCATAACCTGGACAGGTGTAGATACCATACTTCACCGTAGTATCAGCATCTATGAACATCAAATACAACAAATGTTTACTGGTAACACATAGAGGTTTTATCTTTATAACTTTTGTTTCATCTTAGTCGGTTGTAAAAAGCATCACAAGTTTAATAATGGAGGCAAATAAATAGCTTTATGGCATGCAATTGGTAATGCAACGTCATCTTGTAAAGATATCTGCTTGAGAACTCTGGAACCATTTACCACAGTGCTCTTGGCAGTGATTTGGCATGGATCTTATACTGTCAAATATTCATACATCATATTTTCTCTCAATATATGTATACAGAGATATTTTCTTCAATACGGTCCGGTCCTACTTTTAAACATGCTCGACAGTGGTGACAACGGTCGTCAAAGCATCAAATTCAAAGCTTTAAGCAGTCAGTTGTTTACACTTTTTACAAACGATGGTACAAATGCTATATCTGCTCTTAATACTATGAAATTAATGAAAGTCAGTCATCTTTGGTTTTAACATTTCCTTGCCATATTTGAGGTTTAGAATTAATGTTTTAACTCTGATGAGCAAAGGTGTCATATGAAATTGCTTATCATCGATTTCTTTCTGTATTAACGAATATGTTTAAAGCATATTTCAATATCCTTTTTCTCTTTATGATTTGATTGTATAATCTCCTTCATTTTTTTGTGATCTGCAACCCTGTTCTGGAAGCTAATGTGTTCCAGTAAACATTAAATGGGATCTGCAGAATAAAGAAATCCACTGTGAGGAGATCTACAGATGCTTTTGGAGGATCCTGAAGTAAAGCATAGTATAACATTGTTCGTATCTGAACACTGCAGGAAAACAAGGAGCTCTTTACTAAAATGATCTAATTGTATGGCAAGTCCTATACCTTCCCCTCTTTGTCTGTTTCTTTACTCTTGCCCCAAAATTTGTCAAATCTGGTCCGCGCTTTCTCCAAAACATCTGACGCAAGAGAACGGCCTGAGGATGGGGACACTTAATTCCGTCAATCCTTATCACATACTTGAAGCCCCAGATGTTCCCCCTCCTGTCCAAGAATCTCCTACAAAAGCTGTCTCTTTAGTGTCCCCATCCTCAGGCCGTTCTCTTGCGTCAGATGTTTTGGAGAAAGCGCGGACCAGATTTGACAAATTTTGGGGCAAGTATGTGATAAGGAGTAGACCCACTCGGATGCCGAGGAACGGAAACTTCTGATGGTCCCTCGAGCACACGGTAGGGGGCAGGATGTTTCTGAGGGGCTGATGGCTGGGGGCCAGAAGATGGTGCCTCTGAAGCCCCACCCCCAGCTCCTAGCTCCGTGGGCTGGTACAGGACATCAGAGGGCACACCTGGAGCTTCTAGCACACGGTATGGCACCTGAGGGATGTCCCGACCGGGCCACGCCTCCAGAACCTTGTAGGGACCGGATTGGGACTGAACAGCTTTTGGAGGGACACTTGCGGGATCGAAAACGAAGGAAGGATCTTCCAAACATTTGAGAGTGGTCCCTGATGCAGATTTTCCTGGGTCAGATGTTTGGGCTGTAACTTTCATTTCTTCACTTTTTCCTTCCACTGTTTCGCTCACTGGTGGATCCACTGTTTGATCTTCCTCCTCTTCCTCTTCTGGCTTATCTGGTTTTTCTTCGTCGTAGCCATTCACAGCGGTTAAGCTTCCAATCATGGAGGTAGTCATGGAATCAGAACCAGTGGGTTTCCAGCCTGCAAGAGGAGATTTACATGGTCATTAATAATTTGAGAAATACACCAATACTGAAGAGGATTGTGAATAAAATGTTCACTCAGTTAACTACTACAGTAATTTTTTGATGTTTTAACACAAAACGCGACAAGCAAAGAATTGAATTATGTAGGGAAAATGGATTGATATAAAAAACTAATTTATGGAGGAGTGTTAACTATGAACTATGTTCTAGCTTAAAAGTGAGCTAAGATTCCATTTGTAAGTATTCACGCATTTTGTGTATTCTTTGTGCATTATATTGAAACCCAGTTTTTATGTTTTAAATAGAGGAGAATTATAGTACAGGAAAAGGTATAACATTTTGGTCCAAGGATCTCTTTGAAATTCTCATTTTCCTTATGTCTCGTCTATTTCAATAACTAAGCAGAAGTAACTCCAAATATTCGAATAGTGTTACCATGTTACGCAGTTGCTGAGAAAACGTGATGGAATGAAGTACTTAAAGGATCCAATCTTAAAATCTAGTTCATCTAGTTCAATCTTAAAAAAGAAAAAGAACTAAGTTTTAAAATGAATTTTAATGAATTTTCTAAAAACAGTACGTGAAGTATGAGATATCATTATTCGAGCAGAAAGGAAAAATAAATTACACATGTACAAATATTGAAAACCACAAACTGCTTCAAAGAAACATTTCCCATTTCAGAAAACAACGGATGACAATTTCAGTGTGGTTGCAAATCATACTAACGCATATTCTTTTGTTTAGCGCTTTTAATGAAGTTCTTATTTTCCTGCACTGGTGCAACTCTTTACGTATGGATACACCTCTCAGGGTGTTGTGACGTATAATTTGCGAAAATAGAACATCCATTGACAACGTGGTTTGAGGCATGTTGAATTTCTTCTTCTCATTCGGTACAAATGCAGAGAAAGTCGGTGTGGTTTGTAGGCAATATAGGGTGGTGATGAAGAGTCAATTTAGTGATAAGTAGCACTATATGGTGATTTGTGCACCCACACTCTGCTTCGGATAAACCCGAACGTGGTTCGGATTCCATGTAAAAAGGAGGACTCGTCTTTAATAGCTACGTTTTAGTTTAGGACTAAAATCACAACTCAAACAATATTCCCTATCCCTGCCACCAAATTGTGATTGTCGGAGTACTTCATCACTCAGAGCTGCAATGAGAGTGGTCCATAGCAACCTTTACAGTTCATAAATTAAAAATTAAAATTCATATTCGGATGGAATCGGCTTCAAAATCCGGGATCAACCATCCTGACTGAGGTTTCGTCTCTTTTTTTTAGGCAAACCAGGCAAATTCCGGGATAATATCTTGAAAAGGTCCAGGGCCGCAATCTCCCTTCTTCCAAGTTAAAACCAAAATTATGCTGTAACTTTAGATGTTGTAAAAGCCCAGAAATATAAAATTTCAATAATTTCACCCTGCTACATTGTTATATTCAAATTTAAAGGTGCCTTGAATATATAGGCACAGAGTCCGATATTCTGTGAATATAGAGATTTTTCGTGGATCAAAAGTCCAGCAATAACTGCACATAAGTGTGCTGTTTGCTTGCACTGCGTGAATCCACTAAAAATGTGTATGCATACGGGCACACAAAATATTGTGTTTAAATCTGAATCGCTAAAGACTAAAGACTAAAAATAATTCTCAATAATAATAATAACACACTTAGAATATTGTGGCGTTCTCCCTGTACAGGAAATGTAAAAAAGCATTCGTCTATAATATATTCAGTGTGTTTCAATCAATGCAGTGTTGAACTTTATGTTTAAACGCAGGTTATATCCGTAACTGGTATTCATAAGCAGAGTAAGTTGTAGTTTTTAATATGACGCATCAAGAGAATTTTTTAAATAATCTGTCCTGCTAACCCGACACATGGGTAATTTTAATATGTGAAACACGAAGAAAATACGTAAAAAGATATTTTGATTTGATACACTGACTGGGAAGCGATTTGGTTCGTAAAGCACATGTATGACAAAGTGCATCAATTAGGATTTAATTATATCTGTTTATTTATCAATTTATTCAACTGAATTTATAAGCTTACTAGGAATTTTAGCGTGGCCCTATCCTATATATAAATAAACGTAAGGAAACATAAGGAAAAATTATACATGTTGATACATGTTAGAAGATGCAGACAAGTGTACGGACACATCAACCAGACATAGAAAGGTGGCAACCTTTCGCCAAAGACGTGGTCACATGATAGAAATGAAAAATGACAGAAGGAGTAGTGATAAGGAAAGTCCATGGTTGTAGTTGACAATAACATCACTCCTTAGCACCACTCCTCTCGGTCCATTTTCATTCCTATTATCTGACCACGCCTTTGATGAAACGTTACCCCGTTTATATATAAATAAATCACAGCCATATTCAATCCACTAGTGGATGAGGCCTCTCCCCGAAGGGAGGAGTTGGTCTACTGCTCCCACGCTGACCATATATATATATAAGGCGGACAAAAATTGGGTCAATATTCTAGAAATTAAAAGTTCTCATCAAACTAACAAAAAAGATTCCTTTGAAGAAATGTAAAATAAAGCGTAGTTTCGGAGCTACAGGCGTCCGAAGTGAGCATGGTGTCATCATAAATAACGTCATATGTAGAGAAATAATGACGTAAGCCTTGTCGGTTTAGCAAATCATAATGGAAGTTGCACCCAAATGCATTTATTTCAGCAAAGTTAATGATTGGGAGAGTGCCACACAGACGGGTTTTGCAATGTAGGAATTTCGTTGTCAAGGAATTAGTTTCGGAGCTACAGGCGGCCGAAGTGAGCCCGCTAAGCTAATTCGTAAGCATAAACTTGGTTGAAATCGATGTATTGAGTACAACTTCGATTATAATTTGCCAATCAACACGGCTTGCGTCATTATTTTTCAAGATATGGCAACATTTATGACGTCTTAGCTCCAAAACTAAGCTTTATTTTATGTTTCTTCAAAGGAACTTTTTTCTTGGTTTGGTGAGAACTTTTCGTTCTTAGAAAATTGATCCCTAATTTTTGTCCATCCTGTATACAGAACTTTGTTCTTTATGTTGTACATTGTTTATATGGAACAATGAGGTGTTCATGTTAAGTTTGAGAAGGTAACATCTCAACATTCGTCAACTGCGCTTAACGGGAATGTCAGAGAATGACTTGACTCATTATCGCACTGAATTTCGTATCTGGTTGTCACGGTTCCAAGGAAAATACTGCACCGTTAAGCGAGCAAATTTATTTATATGACTTAGCAGGAGAAACTAATTGAATAAAAGCATGATACAGAAAGAAATTTAGAAGCTTTAACGTGGTAAATCAGATAGAGCCTTTTATCCGCCTATACTCTACAGAGGCAGATCAAGCTTACACTGCTTATAAGCAAAAACCATCGGTCTAGAAAGCCCCTAATACGCCTGTTCGTAGCAGGGTGGCGCGCGATGCTGACCACACTGCCGTCACTCAGGTGGGCGCAGTTCCACCAAGCGCGGACAGATGGCGTTGTGGAAGGCTCAGGACCTATCGGTCCGTAATGCCGGTGGTTATGGTTGTTATAAGCAAAAACCATAAACTCACAAAACGTGGTCAATGGGGCGTGAAAAAAGATATGTTACTAACGCTAACGTGCATAACGTCAACATGATGGATCACAGCTAATTTGTTGGAGCTGCAGTGATACCGTTTATTATCATCAGGGAGCTAAACAATATGTGAATACTATAGAACAGATATTCATGAGATAAACCCAATTTCAGCAGTTCAAAGCATCGAGAAGGATGATGCAATTTATTTATGGACTAGAGCAGTACTGAAAATTCCTGAAGCATTATTCATGTTATGGTAGTTTCATGGCGATGGAGGGTAGCGAAAGTGATAGTCTGGTTGTAATAAGTTGTACTGTATTAATTTAAGCAGATAAGAAACGTTCTTTTGAGTGTTATCCCGTATCAATAATGAAACATTTAATTTTGTTTTGTGGAGAGGAAGAAGGATCTGTTGAGGGAATAAGCAATAATATTTTGCAAATAACATACTTACTTGACCCTAGGAAGAGCCTCCAATTGAAACAGGTAATTATTAACACTACAACTCAACAGTTTTTAGAGCGACTACAGGTTCCAGTATCAGGAGCATAAACGTCAAAGTTTAGTTATGAAATATAGCAAGAAAATAAACTAAATTGGAAAGACAAAGAAACAAGAATAGAAATAAACAAGCACATACTTCTGTAGCTAAATGTTGAACCATGTCAATCTCAAGTTATGCAGTGGTTGCCAGATTCGTTACTCTAAATGTTGAAGCAGCGTTCACGTAAGAATTTCTAAATTAGTCGTTATACCACGGAAATAACGAGTAATTAAAAATGGAACTACTGTTACGAAAACATTATATGTGCATAAACAGTGGGTGATTTTAATTTATTTTATAGCCTTTACACATTTCAGGCTCAGGTCGGATAATGAGTAAGTAATAAAATATATTGTAGTAGTCTGTTTTGTATTAAGTTTGTCACGTTGAGTTTAAGATGTAGAAAAGATATTTAGACTACTAACCTAATCCATATTATTTTCACTGATTTCAGGTATACCAGATGCTGAGTTGAAATGATGAAACTATGCATAAGGGAAAAACATAAAAATGAAAATATTGTGCTAAATAGGTAGAGGCCTAAATTAATAATCTGTTGGGGAGGGAGATCAGATTTGTATGTCCAGATATTTTTATAAGAGGAAATAAATACAGGGTAAGTCAAAATGATGTTCTTGATTTCGTTCATTTGTTACGCGAAAAGTAGTGAGCTTATCTTGCAGATGTAATTTTTTTCTGGAATATAATCTCAAGAAGTCCCCCCCCCCACTATCTACCAAAGAGCCGTAGTTGAGCTTGCGTCCACCAGAAGGCAGTTTAGTCGAAGTTACCATTATGGCTACTACAGGTCAACAGAATTGAATTGGGAGATTAAGAATTGATGAAATGGCCACCAAGATCCCCAGATCTCATCCCTTGCGATTTCTTCCTGTGAGGTTTCATCAAGGATCGCGTATTTGTGCCACCACTTGCTTATAACAGTGGTTGAATTGCATGAGCGCATCACTTCAGCTGTGGCCGGCGTTGCCTCACACATGCTCGGAAGAATTTGTCAGGAACTTGACTATAGAATAGACGTGTGTCGTGCAACACGTGGATCGCACATTGAACATTTATAATATATTAGAAAAAAAAACTTTTTGAGTTGGTCAATCAGTGTGTGTAATCTCTGTTCATTTAAGTCTTATTAAAAGGAAAATAATAATCATTGAAATCGGAACATAATTTTGACTTACCCTGTATATGTTATACATTATAAATGTCATAATGTATGGTGTATGATTTATGAACCCGAGGTAATTGATGCTGTTTCGAATATGTATGAAATAAATTTCAGATATATAATGTGCAATATTATGTAAGTATACCTTATTTTGCATCAGTAGTTTAACTTCCTTTTCTACATCATACCCTCAACATTGCTCCAGTTAGTACACAACAAACTAGTACAATATATTTTATTATTCGCACCCTGATTTTACACATATAAAAGTTTCTCTAACGGTAATAGTTACCTTTCTGGTTTAGTGACTTTTTCCGCGGTACTTTTTGCATTTTAGTCACTTTTTATGTGAACACTGTTTCAATATTTAGACTAGCAAAAACGGCGACTATTGCGATTAATGTGGTTCAATATTTAGTTACGGGAGAGTATGTTTGTTTATTCCTTTTCTTTGATATTTACTTTAGTTTAATTAAAGTTTGGCGTTTATGTTCCTAACGATGGAACCTGTGGTGGTTCATAAACTGTCGTGGTGAAATATTAATAACTTCTAGCTTCGACTGGAGGCTTTTCCTAGCACCAAGTAAGTGCTTTAAATTTAAATAAAAGTCTCCCGTGCAAGTAAAATTGTTTTTCTCTTAAATAGTATTTTGAATGTACTTTATTTTTTTTTATATTCTCGGGAAAGAGTAAGCAAACTAAACTGATAAGACAATTGTTGGTAAGAGGCTGTAGTGTATGAGGTAGGAGTTGGAAAATTACTATTTCAAGGAAAATATATAAAAATAGGAAATTAATAGAAGGCATTATGTGATCACGCGGAAAGAGTAGCAAAGTTGGCCCAACACTTGTAGATAGTGTTTTTCTTACTCAGAATAAAACCTGGGATTAACATGGAGTCAATGTAGTTGCAGTAAATAATCTCAGGGCAATGTATGTAGTATAGGTTAGTACGAAATTAAAGTAAGTCTTATCTATGAAGGTTTTCCACTATCGTAAGTTATGTAACATTATTTTTATCCCAGATTTGTGTTCCGGTAGCTACGTAAGTTCACTTTAGACTCCGCATAAGACGGTATTTCAGACAGGTCGGAGCAAATGGATGACTTGTAGTTTTAGGGGTTTCGTAGGACAGTTTCTCTGATATAAAAATGCGATCTGACCACTTTTATATGACTTGAACATGTAAGTATTGAAACAGTCAATACAGCGATTCGGGCTTTGCTTCAGTAATGGATTAGTAGAATTAGACTGTGCACCATCATAAAGAACTCTACACGACTATACAGTATGTGAAAATTGAGATGGAAAGCTCCCGATCAGAAATTCATAAATTTTAAAACGTACGAGTCGTATTAGAACGCCGGACCTAACTTTGGTCATGGCACTGTAGATGTGGAGAAAACCTACTTATATTTGTTGAAAGTTGGTTGAACGTATACATAGGTTAAATGTGAAGGTGATTGTGCCTTCATGTATACCTATTAACTATTCTGTTGAACTATTTATTGACAAGAGAACAATATTGTTGTTTTTTTTCTTCTTTCGAATGGATAAGATAACATGCACCTGAATCATGATTCAATTTGAAATGTTTTCGTGTGGTACAAAAGTACTGTCAAGTTTATTTGGCGATTAGAAGCGACAAGATATTTTCTACTTGTCTTTCGGTAAACATCAAGATTATCTTTTTTATTGGTGTGAGAGGATGTCCACTATTCGGCGAAAGTAACACTTATGATCTTTACGGTACTTGAAATCAAATTATGGGTAAAGCATGAAAAGTTTCTTCCTTCAGACACCCACCCACAGGATTCAACTGAAATTATAGCACCGACTTTTTGTCCTCCGATTCTGTCGTAGTGCATACAGGAGACATGCATATCTTTAACAATTTGAAAAATTACGTTTTGAATTTTTCCAAGGAAAATGGTCAACATTAAATTGTACATTTACTATTGTTTGTTGTGTATACTTGAAAAATGCACATGTGTATCTGTAAAATATGTTAATTAATTAAAATCAAGCTACTTTTGTCAAAAAGAGAACAATCTGGTGCGTGCTAAATGATTTATCAATCTAGGTGAAAAGGAGGGTAGAAGGTTCCAGTGTTCTTAGATGAGGATTCGCTTTTTTGTTTGTTTAGTTCAAATTTTGTTGACAACAGACATAGAGAACTATCTATGGCAACTACATTTACCTCAAAATCCGTAAAATGATTGGGAAGTGATGTTACTGTTTATTCCAAACTTTTCCCTGGTAGGGCTGAAACAAGAATAGAAAGGTGCAGTCCTCAGTGTACATACATTTCCAGCGACGTTCTCTATTGTCTAGTAAGAATGGTTAGATCGGGGGTTTTCTTGGAACATCTTACCTACTCTATGAATTAGCTACAAATTTCATTGTCAACTTAAAAAGGTATATAATGTGTAATACTGACAACTAATATGGCTGCAATTTTGCTTTCAGAATGTGGTCGGAATTTGGAATAGAAAAGATTTCTTATCGTCCTTCTAGGGTATCTTTAGCATGCAAAAGAAGATATTCCGCAAATAGAAGGAAGGTGTTCCATAGAGAGTTTTGGTTGATTTTACTTCAGCTGCTTTTGAGCATGTCATTGGACATTATTCAGCTGAAATAAATTACTTACAGAAATGAAAAGATGGGAAATGTTAATTATCTTAAAAAAAATATTTAATCTGCTTCCTACTTTAGTAAGAAGCCCATTACGAAGTGAATTTTACATTGTACAAGAAAATGCACCTCAGGGTTAAGTCGCCTAAATCCTATTTATGATTGTGATAACACTAAGAATCATCATTAATTCACACTGACTAGCTTTGATTCACCCAGTATTAATTAAATTTTGTTTTAATCGGTCAGAAATTCAAAAAGAGAGACATCGCATGCGTAAGAAAGAAGTCTTTTACTGGATCTGTGTCTTGGATTGAATACTGTAAATTTGTGTTTGGTTTCTTTAGTTTTCAGTTGCTTTCCAATATCGAATGACACATTGCTTTCAAATCTCTGTATAAATCATCATTTTTATTCCGAGTTTAATCTTGTGTTTTCAGTTGTTTATAAATAAATGGTACATTTTTTGTTTACCTTTTAAACACATTTTCCTTTATTTTTCAAGTATTATTAATCGAAGATAGCAGTTTAAACTTACCTTCGAATTCATTTGACAAATTTGGACGTTGAAAATCAGATTGGTAAATTTTCATTGAAAACACACACACACACACACACACACACACATAGGACATTTAAAAAAAACGTTGTGTGTTTAAACAGTTAAGAACGACAAAAAAAAAGTCAGACTTATACACAAAACTATT
>JAGDQP010067754.1:0-11108 GCA_022664845.1 Lepisma saccharinum
GCACACATATGCGACTACACACAGGCGACAAACCATATGAGTGCCAAACTAACGGCTGCAACAAAGGGTTTACCCATTTCAGCAGTTTGAAAGCACATCTTATGTCTCATCTTAAAGCTAATCAGTAAACACTGGTCCCTTGCAGAATCAGAAATAAACATAATTATGTACATCAAAAGTGTTCAAACTCACGATCGCGAGTTTAGTATTAGTGTTTAGCAAAGGTGTTCATTTTTGTCAAACCACACTCACTCTCATATTTCAATTTCGTCCTCATCCTCACATCTTCGCTCAGTCCTCACGTTCAAACTTTTCCCTCATCTTCAACCGCCCTCAAGCTCTGCACTCCCCAAGAGGAGGTTGAATACCTATGGTATTCAGTATCATGTTTTCTAATGTAGTTTAAGTTGGGATAAAAAATGTTTTCTAATCTTAGTCAAATCGGGATAGAAATGTTTACTAATGTAGCTAACGAGGGAACATTCCCAACTGATCAGTCGATATTAATATGAACTATTTTTTCTTGTCTTTATTCGAACGTACATATACCGGAAATAGCATTAAAAGACCCACGATCTCCCATATTTTTAGGTAATAATTATTTGAAATTGTGAAATTGGTCATATTTGCAGTGAGTAAAATGTCGCAGTCCAGCCATGTAGTTCACAAAGGGTCAAGGAAATGAAGCATCGTAGTACACAAATGTGGATGGGTGGGATAGTGCTACATTTTGGTGTATATCATCAACGTGGCCGCCATCTTGAAATCCGCCATATTGAATTGAAAAAAATTAAATGGCAAGGGGGTCGGGTCGTGTTACATATCAAACAATACGAGAATGTTCCCAGAAAGTCAGTACAGGTGTCAGATTTGACCTAACTCTTACGGTGTTGAAGTTATCTTCACTGAAAGTTTGCCGCTGTATACAATTTTACCAACGTTTGCAAATTTAGGAATTTATACTATTTCTAATTTCAAATTTCGCACCGCAATATTTAGAATTATGTAGCCATTTTCCATCATTCCGCATTTGTGTATTACCGTACTTTATTTCCTTGTCGATGTGTGAGAAACAAAGTTGTACTGCGGAATCCATTCATATTTCAAGCGGCAAACTTTCAGTGAAGATAACTCCAACACCGTAAGAGTTAGGTCAAATCTGACATCTGTACTGACTTTCTGGGAACATTCTCGTGTTGTTTGATATGTCACACGACCCCCTTGCCATTTTTTTTTACTTCCATCCAATATGGCGGATTTCAAGATGGCGGATTTCGTAAGTCTCAATCGGGAACAAGTGTTTTATAACGTAGTCAAGTCAGTGGAGCTGGTGGGAGCTTGTTAGAGCAACATTGGAATAATATGACGAGCAAGGGAGGAAAGAAGGAATAGAAGGAATTTTATGTACATTGGAAAGGAAGTATATTTGGAAGAAAGTATAATGAATACAGAATGTATAATGTATATGAAAGTTAATGAATACGGAATATGTATATGTGTGTATCATGAAATTTTGTTGCATAGGCCTACGTAACTTAATGAAAAATGTATGTTGAACAAAGACCTTCACTTCCAAATCCTAACTTTCACAAACACTCAGCACTTGTTAACACTACGAACGCTGCAGCTAAACTCCCCAGCGTGAGGTTCATGAGTTCTAGCCTTACGTTCAGTCACTCTCACAAGCCGCTGATGATAGTGTGAGGTTGAGGTTGAACAGAGAATAAGCGAGACTGACAAAGGAAGTATTTCGGTTCGAACAGGAATTTTTGATAAGACTTCGTATATATATATTCGTACCCCGATGCTGATAATACCTGCAAAGTCATTCAACCGTGTAAGACCACGTTTGTCCGCTAGAGGTCGTTAAAATTTGGAGCAACGGGGAGACAGCCGTTGCGATAGCTCCCGCAGTTTCGGTTTGAACAGGTATTTATTACTCAAAATTTCTACATGAACATATCTGACAGTGCTGACAAAGACTGCAAAGCCACTCCAGCGTGTAACAAATAGTTTGGCAGATATAGATAGGACAGTATTTGCCTTCACAAATGTAAGTGAGGATTTTCCACAAAGTGAGTAAAACAGAGGGGAGAATCACAATAGGCACAAGGACAAAAGACACATCAAGACAACCTTCAAAAGCACACTCCAAAAATGATACTAATCTCACAAAAAATCTGAATTTCGGGGTGGTGGTGTTTGGACCCCCAGGACCCACCCCCCTCTACGGTTGTCCCTATTCGTAACTGTCAGCAACTTCAAGAGTGTAAAATAAAGTGACATTTAACACCGTGTCCATGGAGTGTGATTTTGAAGGTTGCTCTGTGTGTCTATTTTGATTCTCCCTTCTGTTTTACTCACTTTGCGGAAAAGCCTAACTTGCATTTGTAAAGACAAGTACTGACCTATATCTGTCAAACTATTTGTTACACGGTATTGTGGATTTGCAGTCTTTGTCAGCACTGTCAGGTATGTCCATTGGGTAATAAATGCCTGTTCGAACCGAAACTGCGGGCGCCGTTGCAACGACTGCCCAGGCTATCTTCAACTTTCTCCAAACTTTAATGCCCTTTAGCGGACAAATGCGGTCAAATTACTTTGCAGGCATTATCAGCATCGGAGTACGAATATATATATACGAAGTCTAATGAAAAAATTCCTGTTCGAACGGAAATACTTCCCTTGTTAGTTCAAGGCTGTGAACTCAACGGAGTTTGACATAAGTGTGAGGTGAGCACCTTTGCTATTGCTTCAAACTTCCCATTTTATTCAAGATTAATTAGTACGTCGCTAATCAAGCATGAAGAATGTCCCGTAGAAAAGGAAACGTTTATATATATTATCACAGCATTTACTATCAAAGACAATCAGATGTGATACGATCAGAGTTGAACCAATAAGTCCTACACGCTTTTGAAAAGGCATTTAAAGGAAATGTGAATTGTATTCAAGACGCGTCCGTGGGCTCTTTCAAAATTTCTCAGACAACACACATAAAATATAAATGTTTATATATTCTGAAATACTTGTGGGCATGCATTCATTTTGTAAGTTAACGAACTAGCAATTCTGATACTCTTATTTTATTACAAATAAATATAGTTATATATTTAGGTTATATATTTTCCCAGACAAAACTTGTGAAAGATTGTGGAATAATAATACGAATTTCAATTTTAAACTATAATAATACACTAAAAGGAGTTGTTAAAATATGATCTCGCTTGTTTACCTGATACCCAAAATTTTCCAACGTTCGTCCCAAAACGTTGAAGGAATGTGGTTGATGTCGGCTGGCAAACGATATGCCAAGCGGCCAACCATGCAGGATGCCAATCAGCTTTTTTCAATGATGTCCCAACCGTCTGCTTAATCATTTGTTTTGATTGGTCCAACCATTTGTGCTGATAAGTCCTTATTTGACAAATATTAGATACTAACTGTGTTACCTTCGAAATATCGGACTTACGTTTAACAGGCTGGGTAAATATAAGACTGAGTAAGTTATGAATCTCTGAATATACTGAGCACTTTTTATAAAGTAAATTTGAGTGATTTACTGTATGTAAAATTCATCTACTCAAAATATGTGTACAATCAAACGTTATGTTTTGATGAAATGTTTTATTGTTTCCTATAATTTGTAATATATTTCGCTAAATAAAAATGTCTACTGAAAATATTCTTTTTCTAGTTACCCTGTCTAGACTGGAGAGGTGTCTGTGGCATAAAATCTTCACAATTATGAGCGATGACATCCCTCGACGAGAAGGCCTCCAAGAAGGAATGGACAAAACAGTCGCCAAGGTCTTATTGAAGGTACCACCCTGGGATTCGACTGGTCAAATAAGGAAAATCCTAGGAAACTTCCGTCAGGTACTCGGCATTAGGGATCGAACCTGCGTGCCTCCAAAGTACTGATAAAAAATCAGTAAACTATTAGAGTTAGTAGCGAATCCAGCACGCCCCCTTCTGAAGTGAAAAATCCTTACTTTTTATAGCATTAATTCAACAATTTATCTCAGAAAACGCTTAGATTTGTGGGATACTGGTGTCAAATTCCATGATAAAACGTAGTACTCTGAGGGATTATATGATATATTTTACTTAAAATATTCACTTAACAGGACAATAACGACAATGTCCCTGGTCACTTCCACCTGCGCCCCCTACGTCTGTCAAGTCAAAAGCGCCACATTTGAAATTTTATTTAGAAATATGCTTAGCTAATCGTTTGTGCTGGATTGGGCATCAAGAATTTTCGTTTGTGATCAAAAGCACAACAAAATAATTTAAATAATCATGTGGCGATTCTTGCTTGACGTCAAGTGAAAATCGCCACATCTCTAAATATTTCTCTACGAAACAAAAGATAGACGCAATCAATTCTGTTTCGTTTGTGCTGGATTGTGCAGTCACAATTATTGTTTGTGTCCTAATATTCTCTAAAATATAGCAAATTTTCAAATCTGATGACGTCACTCCAAAATAACCACATTTTATAATATTTTAATTTTCACAAATAAACTACTCCATTCGTTTGTGCTGGATTGTGCAGCAAGAATTATTGTTTGTGCTCAAACGTACAACAAAATAATTAAAAAATAATGTGGCCATTCTGGCTTGACGTCAAGTGAAAATCGCCACATCTCTAAAGATTTCTCTACGGAACAAAAGACAGACGCAATCGATTGTGCTTCGTTTATGCTGGATCGTTCAGCCACAATTATTGTTTGTGCCCTAATATTCTTTAAGATATAGCAAAATTTAAAATTTGGTAATGTGACAATAAAATTGTGACTTCGGAATACCGTATTTTTATTTCCACAAATAAACTACTCCAATCTGTATTTCTTCAACCCACCAACTCATCCCATCATCATCATCCATACGGCTTGAGCCATAGTTGCCTAAAGGCCTTAAAAATAAATTCAATTCCAGTTTACTTGGTCCATTTGAAACAAAAATGTGACAAAAATGTTTGTCCATTTCAAACTACATTCCTTGATGTGGGCATCACTCGGGAAATGACACCGTTACCACTTCCGTGCAGGTAAAACTTACCAACCATATGCAATAATTACACTTCTTACCACACCAAGAAAGCGATTTCTTTCTCCTTTGCCCTTAGAGGACAACGCTTGAATTCCATTACTTCCGCAACCGAAACCTACAACTAAAGCCATATAGTCAACTGAAGCTACCCACAACCTCGTAATCAAAAAAGTCTGAGGTGAAGCCTTGAACACTCAACCTATTCACACTTTCAACACCAATCGGAATTCACCAGCGTTAATCGCCCAATTTCATCCCTAACTAGTCAAAATCAAACAAATTCCCACTCATATATACCCCAATCTAATACGGATACTAGATCAGTTTTCTCCACCAAGCAGAGATTAGTTTTTCAGTACAATTCCAATTATCCCGGACAGAATCATCTTAGTCCGCACTAACCCTTCTTCCCAACTGAATTTCCGTGTCAATAATCACTGTCACTTATCCGTCAGCAACAGACCCGATTCCCCAGTTTCTACACACACGTAATTGCACAACACTGACTTCAATGAGAGGTTCCGTGTAGCTGTAATCCATACCCTATCTCCCACCACAAACGCATCTAAACGACGTCTCTGGGGAAAAAAACATTCATTTGCCACTTGAGAGCAAAACTGAAATTTGCTTAAAACTTGAAGAACCTTTCTTTTCCTCCCTATGTCAACATTTGTATTTTCCCTCCACCCCTGACCATTCTCTTCCAGCACACTCTATTTCTTTCCTTTTTTGATTTTGATTTCATTTTTTTTTTCTTTTTTTTTCTTTTGTTCTATGTCAGCTTTCTAAATATTCTGAACGTTTTCTGAACTGATGCCCACTTTTTTGATTGACTCGGCAACACTCACTTTTCATTTCGTTTCCTATGCTGTTTCCCACTTTCTCTGACCGCGTTTCCCATTTATTCTGACTGCGTTTCCTAGAGTGAATCTTACTTTCATGACTGCACTTCCTTCACTGAATCCAAGTTATTAATATTATTTGTTTCCAGCTCAATTTTCAACACAAAATATCCTTACGAAAACCCACCTTCCATCAGTACTTGCTCACGCACAGAATGTTGTCAATTGTTTTTGATGTGGACGTCCGCAGTTTTGTTTTTCTGTCTCTTCTATATCATTCATGTGTTCAGCGAACATTTATTCTATCGTCTAGTAAAGATGGATTTAAGTCGAAATATATTACATCCATTCCACGCCAAAGTGAGCCTGACCACGAAAAAATTATTTTAATGCGGAGCTTACTATGAGTAGATGAAATACTTCCTAAATGAATAGCAGGTTAAAGAATTAGAGGGTTAGAGAATAAGAATAAGAAGAAGAAAAATGTAGATGAAAGGGGAAAGGGGAAAAGAAGAATAAAAGTGAAAATAGAGAAGGAAGGAGTGAATGGAAGAAGGAAGCACTGAAGAAGAGGAGGAGGAAGAAGAAAAATCTATGCTACAGGGAGTTACGTGCAGTTAAGGACGAGTTCATGGTTGGCGGAGAGGATAGAGATATACGTCTGCTCCCAGCTCTTTCTAACTGTGGCGGGTGAGTCAGGGCTCAGAATTTTCAGGATGCTGACTTGGAAGGCTTCGCCAAAGGTGTTGCCGCGATATGAAGTGTTTTTCTATGGAAAGATGCGGAAGTTGTGTTTTGGAGGAGTAGCAATGGTTGTTGATGCGGATTGTTAAAGGTGTTTGGGTTCCTCCAATGTAGAAGGTGGAACATGTTACAGAGTATGAGATAAATGAGGTTGTAAGATATGCAACTGCCGGAGTGTCGGAAAGAGTACGCCTTGTGAGTGACGAGATTTTCGAAGGTCAGACTGGGTTCAAAGGTAGGACAAGTTTTGCAGCGGGATATAATGCAATTGCCAGGTTTGGTGGAAAGGGGTGGAATAGATCCAGTTCTGGTGAGAATCGTGTTGAGATTTGTGGGTTGCGGTAGACTCCAACGGGAAAGCTCTTTCAATTTCAGATGACGCAGTGAGTATGGGGTGCGCCAGTTTGAGTTTTTGGAGGGCCTGAAGGCTGGAGTAGTACTAAGTGAAAAGACTGCGAGCGGAGGAAGCTTCGCGGGGAAGCAGATTTGAGTTATGGTGATTTCTTCTGGCACGGGCCAATTGATTACAAATGAGGTGACTAAGATATCCACGGTCGGTGAGAGCTGAAAAAATTTTGAAGTAAGTCATCAGAGGAGCATGTCGGGTGTTCCAGACAGCAAGAGCATTATATATCACTCGTACCCCTGAGACCAATCGTACACATCTTCTGAAATGAAAGTAATTATACTTGTTAAAAGTAACAAAACCCGAGAGAACTTAATTGGAAACGCTCTATCTGTACTTTCGGTACTGACAGAAAGTTGACTATCCAGACCGGAAGTTGGGTTCCTCAAATAAAACGACATTTTTTTAACGGATTTTGATTCTACGTTAAAAAATCAAGGAATTATAATATGAAACATTTTCGCTACACAGAGACATGAAGAATGACAAGCAGAACATGCATACGGTGAAACAAACCAAGAAAAATATGAGTACGGTCATAGAGAGATCTACAGCACAAAATCACAAAAACGAAGGAAGACACGTTGTCGTACCACGAAGTAAGAGAGGAGAGAGAAGGTATGAAAGAAGGACGGGCTCCGAGTCCCACCAAATAATCTGATATAAACGAATGAAGAAGTTCCCTCGTAGAATTGAAATGATATTAATTTGTGGTCATTTTAAACGACGTCATCAGATTTGAAATTTGGCTATAACTTAGAAACTATTAAGGCACAAACAATAATTCTGGTGGCACAATCCAGCACAAACGAAGCACAATTGATTGCCTCTGACTTTTGTTTGCAGGAAATATTTAGAGATGTGTCGTTTTCACTTCACATCAAGGCAGAATGGCCACGTTATTTTTTTATTATTTTATTGTGCGTTTGAGCACAAACAATAATTCTTGCTGCACAATCCAGCACAAACGAATGGAGTAGTTTATTTGTGAAAATTAAATTATTATAAAATGTGGCTATTTTGGAGTGACGTCTTCAGACTTGAAAATTTGCTATATCTTAGAGAATATTAGGGTACAAATAATAATTGCTACTGCACAATCCAGCACAAACGAAGCACAATCGATTGCATCTATCGTTTGTTTCGTAGAGAAATATTTAGAGATGTGGCGATTTTCACTTGACGTCAAGCCACAATCGCCACATTATTTTATTTAATTATTTTGTTTTGCATTTGAGTACAAATGAAAATTCTTGCTGCACAATCCAGCACAAACGTAGCACAAACGATTAAGCATATTTTTTAATAAAATTTCAAATGTGGCAATTTTGACTTGACGACGTGCGCCCCCTTACCAAAATCCTGATTTGGTCATAAGCCGGCCTCGGTGGTAGTGAGGTACGACACGATAGGCTAGCGCGCAAGAGGTTTCGGGTTCGACTTCCGGCTGGGGCATGGATGATCGTGAATTTTGAGAAAAGTATTGCACTCATATAATAGTGACGGGTCAAAGCCAATAATTTGTAAAAATAACCCAAACAAATTAATGTTTTTACTAGACTAGGGAGACTGGGGTTTAAATCCCTTCCTGGAGCGTACTTTGTTAGTGATCCGCGTAAATATCTTCCCCCTAAACATTGAGAATACTGAGAATGTAAATTATGTAGAAGATATGTGGGGGTCATCTGGTTAATGCTGAACAAATAGGCAGTGCGAACAGTCCATTTAAGAGCTTCTGTGCCAGTGCTGTGATCTCCAGAACGATTTCATTGTTGATCTCCTCCAGTGTATCTGGCATTATGAGTTGAGTTGTTGGAGGAAGCGAAGTGAATGTGTTTTAACATTTCACACTAAACCATTAAAGGTAAGAATATATTGTCTATATTTTAGGACCTTATAAGGTGGTCGAATGGAAAGGGTGAACCATTATACAAAAAGTTTCATCACTGTATGGTTTGTTTCACGTTTTTGGACAATTTTTATAACTGGATTTTACAATGATTTTCCAGACGGAACACACCTCAGCGTTGGCAAAGTTTTAAATTCAAAATGGGTTTTAAATATAAAATAGGGTTTTAGTAATGATTCAGACAACTTTATCTTTAACTTTAGCTAAAAGAAAATAAATCTATTGATATTATACATATAATTCTGTAGAACTATTTGTAAGTTTCCATTCGAAAAGTAAACATATTTGTATCATTTTCTGTTTTTTCGTGTGTTCAATGCATTAAATATACCTTTCTTTGTGAATGATACTCCTTACCTTAACAATATCCAGTAGAATACATTCGGATGCTGGGTCATGGTGAAGATGATGTCAAAAGTATTCTTTTCTCATCTTAATACGTATTATTGCTGTTGAAGAGGAATGCAAAACTGGTACAAAAATATTTTTCCGGGACATAATCATTTAGTCCCATGTAGGAAAACATTACTTGGCACATTATGGTTAAAAATATACCTAAATTATTATTTTACTTTGTTACCTACTAAATTAATTTTTCATTAATTTTCCCAATAAATAAATAAAACATGAATTCTTTCTTCACAAAACCCTGTAGTATTTATTTTCATCTGTGATGGACTTAATGTGTGTATATGTATAAATATCGTATAAAATCATATTCAGCCATTTTCTATTCACTGATACATGAAGATCCCTTCCGGATGAACGTGAAAACAACTTAGCGAGAAAAAATTCCGTTGTCAATGAGGACAATATTGGATTATCTAAATAGATGCGTATTGTTTTTCGTACTACTGATTTAAGTTTGCGTATATCACAAATATGTAAAGCCAATTTATGTGCATAAAACGAGCATTATAAAAGCATAAAAGTTAAAATCAAGAACGACAAATATTAATATAGGTTCTATAATCAAGTAAATTTTATTTTTTGAACATTCTAAAAAAAGAAGAAGAAGAAGCCGGTACGCTAGCGTTCATACTCTGATAGATAAGGAAAACTTCCAATTTCCACATTTTACAAGACACCGTAAGTGTACTTAGTACAAATATCATTTCAAAATTGTGCGTAATAAACGACCAAAACATTCTTTTTTGAATCCCTACATTTCTTGTGCGTGAAGCTATGTATTTTGTACTAATAATAATGATAATGATGGGTGTTCTGCCCGGAGGTACGTCTATGATCCTACGATCCCTGGGTAACTGAACCGATTGTGGTTTGCCATTACGTTCCATCGGATGAGGATGACGTCCTAGTAACTGGCCTGCGAACCACCTTTGTCCGATTCGATATCGAACCAGGGACAATTTGATTACAAGGCAGCGAGAACTATCACTCACTAGAAGATTCAAATGGCTGTCTTATACAGTGCACACAGGCAATTGCAGTATGAAATACGATAAGACAGACCAAGCGGCCATAACTCAGTTGCTGACGACCGATGTAGCCGTGTAGGCTGAGGCGTAACTCCAAGGTTGTGGGTTCGAATCTCGCCCTGGACGTGGAGGTTTGTGTGTGTTTTTAACTTAGTTCTTAGATATCAGTGGACACAGTGAAAAAAGACTTTTTAGTTGATCAGTTAAATAAGGTCAAAAGAAATTGATAGCACATTGGCTTAGCAATCGGAAGGTCCTGGGAACGATCCTAGCGGTCGCCTATCCAGAAAGTTTGTTTTTTTCTTCAATGTTTTCGTCAGTCACACCGCACATATACCGGAATTGTATCTTCAAACTAAGTCGTGGCCGACTTCCTTCCATCATCCTCTTTCCTACCCTGTTCCGGCCTGAACCAAAGTTCCCTAAAGTCCATAAATAAATTCAAACAAAAAGATAGAACACAAAAAATATTAATAATACAGCTATTCAAATTATACGAAAAATGGCTTAAAGTAATGAGAAAAGTACTCACATGGTCCTTGCAGTTTGAAATAACGGCCAAATTCGTCTCATATCTGGAGATGACTGCTCGATGTCTCGCTTCCTTTTTGTTTCTACAACCGAACGACGTCATCGCAACAACCAAGGTTTTACGTATTTTGAAGGGGTTAAACTGCGTTAGTGGGGGGCAACAGTTCTTATGAATAGAA
>JAGDQP010067755.1:0-11107 GCA_022664845.1 Lepisma saccharinum
ATGCTAACCTTAACTTTTTCTATTAAACATATTGCTTAGGAGGTATTCGACAAATGAAACCAGAAATGGCCCAAAGGTTTGCTGTTTCCTCGTGTTGGTGGCGCCAGCGGCCGTCATTGAAATTGGAAAACTTAGATTTTTGTTCACCTGCTCGAGGAATACAACATAACCGAAATTAAGAACTAATGCACCAATTCTCTACACTTTGACTGGATTATACGTATAAACCTATTAATAACAATAAAATAAATGCCATTCAGACCTAGTGAATTTGTATATGGGAGCTTCTGAATATGAGTGTATCAACTCTTCCATTGTAACTGCACTTGAAAAGATGTTACATTGAAATTTCCATATTTTGATACCTGATTACACGTTCCGTTGACACCGTCTTGGAAATGTAGTCGAGTTAAGAAAGTAATTTTTGAATGCTTTTGTGATAAGTTTTAGTTTATCGGGTTCACAGTTACACAACGATTTTTATTTATATTTAATTTATTAACTAAATTCCATGCAGTTTTAATTTTATTGTTAATTATTGATTAAAAACGATCGTAATATCACTTTATTGTCGCTCGTCCAAATTTCTTGTATGTTTTTCCCCATAAAGTTTGATGTAATAAAGCACCTTACTTGATAGATTATTGGAATGCCATTTTAGTTTGGTACACTTAAATAACAAATGTCTTTAATTTTAAATCCCTAACGACAGCTCGTCTGCATTCTTAACATTGTTTGTTTTCACACAATGACACGGAAAAGCTAAATTAAAGTAATATAAGAAAATCTCCATAAAACAATTAAATTTCACGTCGGGATCTGTGGTATTATGTATATGTCTGTATATGTCAGTCCAAGACTTGTATGGCTATAACAATAATATTGAATATGTTCTTTCTAAATGGGCTTACGAATAATTATTCACTAATCAAAAGAAAATAAATGTTCAATAATATCAAAAGAAAACTGAAGAAGCTTGTCGTAAAAAATAACAAGTTTATGAATTTTGAAACTAAAACTTCTTTCGTTTCTGCCAAAAATAATTATAAAATGTCTGATTTTTCACCTCCAGTTGGAACATTTACTATTGCTTGTAAATTATACATTTCTAAAATATTTTAGATCAGTGTCCTTCGAATTCATGAGCCAATTAGCATGTATATCTCTACAAGTAATAACCTTTGGAGTTTTCTTACGACCATAATATAACAGATATTTTATTTGCCTTAAAATATACTAAAATCAACTGAAAAGGGTAAAGGTATACGATGTTACTTTAATTTAAATAACAAGAAATCAATTTTATTGTATAAAAACGGAAGCATATTTCAATTGAAACCAAATTTTAATGAAATAGTAATTCAATTTTAATGTACAGCAATTTTAAGCCGTAAGATCGATAGCTATTTAAATCGAAAAATCAAATACATTTTAACTGAAAAAAATCGAAAATGACTTTCATCGAAAAATTGAGATATCATTTTAATCGAGAAAATTAAACATCGATATTTATCAAAACATTCCAAATATATTTTATTCGGAAAATTTCAAATCAATTTTAGTAAAAAATCCGAAACGATTTTTATTGCAAAATGATTTATCTTCCAATATTAAAAAAAATATTTATTAAAAATCTATTATTTTAAAAGTTGAATGCAATTTCAGTATGTTCTAGATGGAACAGCTTTAAAACCAGTGGTTAATGAGATATTTAATTTTCTATTTACGTCCACGAGTAAGCAAATGTCTAGCGATCAAACTCATATAATTTGTGTTTTCAATCTGAGTGTTCGTAATTTACATGGACCGATTGTTTTGAAATTATTCAAGAAATTAATAAGTCGAACAACGGTTTCATAAGACAGTCTCTATTGCGTATTCAATTCTCTAGTGGAATAGTTAGTATTCTCCATAATATAATTATTCTATGAATCCCCAAAGCATTAAAAGGGGATGGAGAAAACGCAAACAGTCAGTGCACTTGTATTTTTACTCCTTGAGAAATCAAAGAAAGCTTTCTGTGCAATTGATTCAGTAAGAAATATCAGTTTTAACACCATAAATGACTGGAAGATCTGTGGCAGGTGTAGAACTATGATTGAAAGCAAGGAAAAGCAGGTGTGATAAACACTCATTGTTTGTCCATTTGTGACTTCCCAGTCACATTGTTGAAAACAATAACTAAAATCAAAAATCATAGAAGATAAATAAAACATCACGTATCACTTACATTTTCTCTTTGTAATTAAAATAGTATTGGAAGCAAGCGAATAGATATATTTGATAAACAAATAATTTAAATGTTCATTGTATCTTTGTAGTCAAATGTGAATAAAACAGTAACCAGTGTATTATTTTGATTTTCTCACAGAACGCTTCTCAAGCCAGTCAGATCAAACTGCAAGTTGAACTTGAAATGCCTGTAAGCTATATCCAAGTCACACAAAATAAACCATTATCATCTGATGTAGCCACTGATACAGACAATCTCGAAACTGAATATATTAAGAAGCAAGTGGATTACTTTAAGCAAAAAGATAATGCAAACAAATCACCGAAAAAGCATTTCAAACAAGCAGTCGATGTTTGTAAAGAATTTTGTGAACGCTCTACCTTACATGGGCTGCAGTACGTTGGAGATGAAAACATCAATTTTGTTGAAAGGTAAGTGGTAAAGTATATTATTGAAATTCATGTGCACTTTGCAAAAACAGAAATCAAACACATAAAATTAATGAACCAAACGCAATAAAAAAAGAAAAGAAACTAAGATCATAGAAAGCTGCTACCCAGAATTTGAAGAGTAAGACTGAAGTGACTTTGCATGTTATATTGTCTGAGACTAATTCGAACATGTTGATGTTTGGTTTATAAAGCCATTCGAAAACAATCAAAATGACGAAAAAGTTGGCGACCAAATTAAATGTTCATAATTTACACTGAAATAGGAGAGTTCACTGACACATCTACCATGATGTCAAATGAGTAACACAATGCTATGTGCGAGCGTGGTTCCGGTCGCAAATTCAATGATTCAATAACTGTAAGACATAGTTTCACAAAAAAGTGATCTTTTTAAAATAATATAAATATAAAATAATCGTTTTCTGCAATTTTAAAATTCTTATCTGTGGAACGAGAGGTAAATTAAAATATGTTCTTTTAGTTTAGGAAGAAAAAATAATCAGCATAAAAACCATGAATTTTCAGACTCTTGGCTTGCTAGTTGGTCAGACTGGTTTCATATCGTGCCAGGAGTATAGACAGACAAAGTTAAGTTAATAGTGTTGAAAATAAATATAAGCAGCGAGTTGGAATTCCAGCTGAGGCATGAAGTTTTCTTTCTTCATTGTAGAGATACGTTAAAGTAAATAGATACTAAAATGGAACGAAAATATTAAATTTAAACTTACCTTTCCCAAAAAGATAAAAGCAGAAAAGATGCTCAATATTGCACACTCAAATACAGGCAGTAACACTGAACTTTTCAAAAGGTTCTAGAATCCAAAATGGCGGCCTGAAATTCAAGATGGCCGTCGCCTGGGCTGGCAGATTTTACATGTTGCGCTGTAGACTGGAAACGGATGAAACTAATTGGATCATTCTTCTTCCGAAATTAGTGATTAGAACCTAAGATTTAAAACGGCATGTTATTTATGTGTTTACGAAGATCTGTTAACTTTGTATCTCTCTTTAAACTTTAAAATTTAATTAAAACATGTGTAAACTGCCATTTTCCAGAATATAGTCCTAACTTCAAATACCTGAGTAACGTTCTTCTCACTTTTTTATTGCCCTCCCCGACCTGAACATATTTTTGTCAATGCTGAAGTTTTGTTATTGGTGGAAGATATATCATAAAGTTTGTTGCTTACATAAGAATTGAACAATTTATATCTCACAATAAGTTTTGCAATACTGCTAGATATTTCTTTGTAACGAAGCATCGTTGGTATATATACTAAACATCTACCAAATTTATTTTATCAGTAGAGCTATTTTTTTAGTAAACTCTATGCAAAAATTGCTCACGTTCTGCTGATCTTTGTGATAGATGTTTTTGCTAATCTTTCAGTTGTGGAATGCACAATACGATAAGTGATCTCCTCGTATCTTCATTATTCGCTAGTACATTTGATAGAAATGATTTCATCTCAATCCACCTGATAGTTTCATATAGTATTTTGTGTTTTCTTATACCTGTATTGTAATGCTTCCCGTTAAAAATAGAAGCAGATGTTGCCTTTCCATAACAAATTACTTTCTATTAATATGTTTTCAGCCATAATTCCTTCTAAGTACTGACCCATAACCCGTGACCACACTTTATCCAGGTGAAAACTCCAATTCCTAAGATAAACAACTCAAACCATCTTCATTGAAGCTGAACAGGCTTCCCGATGTCGTATACTTGCATATCCATTGAAAGCCGGGCACCATATTGCTGTTGTAATTGTTTCGTAATGTCTTTAATCCCAGTTGGAATTACTTGTTGGTTGTAGGTGGTTCTGGAAGCATCGGACAAAAGCCAATGTTTGATACTGGATATTTTGTTTCGATATAATCTGATTAAATGGTGCCCAATTCGGAGCAGTCGGTTTCGCTGACGCACAACTCACATCATTGGTATCTAACTTTGATCGGCATAATACCCACAGAAAGTAAAGTTTATGTTTATATTGGGGTGCAACGTGTTTACTTCTATATTTCCCTTCAAACAATGGCTCTTTACATATCACAATAGGTTTCTTGATCACCTTACAAAGGATAATTTCATTCGGGTTGTCTGACTCCGCCAACTGACCGGGATCTGTTCTTGCTAACTGCTTTGTAGTGGATGGAACATTGACATTTACTGGTTGGTACAAACCATTGCTGTGATATGTGTACTTCCTTTGTCATGTGAGGTCTCTTCCTGAAAATCGTCATCTACATCTTCATGAACAAAGGAACCGCAGCTGATATTTTCAGGTAATGAACATGCCCAGATTGACCTGCTAAAAGGATGTATTTTGCCATCTGGACTTCCAGTCGTTCCAGCTCTGTGTAGCTGATGTAATGTCCTAGGCGGTTAAGAAGTGTAATACGAATCTTTGACTGTCTATAAAGGTGCACTCTTTGGGCGACTAATACATGTTTTGGTGTCTTGGCACCATTTTGCACACTAGACAATATACGCCAAGAATATAGAACTCAATTTCTTTAGCACATACTTTGATATGTTACTTGAAATGTGTTACAGTTCTCTAACAAAAACGTTCCATGACGGTGGGAGAGCATGCTGCAGGTCATTCTTCAATTAATCGCTGTCGATCTAGTTTTTTGACACTCGTATTAGTGCTGATTTACCTCTTCTAACAATTTCTATGTTACTTCCTTTATTACATTTCTGTCTCACATTGTTCATGGACGTTTCAATGCATCACTGATAGGAATATCAAGTCCAAAGACAAGAGACTTGGATTTGTTCTGCGGATGGGAGAATAAGATTTGCTCACTGTAATGATAAAAAAATAGCTTCTTTGTGACTTTAATGTCGACTCGACTGTTAAATGACACCTCTCATCTGCAGAAGTGGATATACAATCATTCAGTCGGAGAAAAAAGAAAGCTAATTCGAAGGCCGCAGTTTTAAATTTTCAAAAGAATCCCGAATACCTTCATTGGAATGTCGAACGTTTTATCAGATGGAGCAAAAAACCCTTTCTGATTGAAATATCCCGACTACAAGCATCATGATATAAGACATCAGCGGCTACATATCTTTGACATCATTGCACATGCATAGTCGAGTGATTACCTCACCCTGCTTCCGTCTGCATGTTTATAGCAGCTTATACGTGATCATGTGTTCACGTATCCTGTATAGATGATATTTTTTTGTTTTTGAAAAAATCATAGTTTGACAACCCATTGACGCTCCAGGTGCAAGAGTTGATGACATCTGTATGCAACTAAATGCAGATTTTTCGTAATTCGTCTCCTATGGAAGTTGCAACCTTCTCTGGCATGGATACATTTCGTTCGGTGGCGCAGTTGCAAAAACATGGGCGATGCCACAAGGGTGTGGAATTTTCTTCATCTTCGATCACATAGTCCGATGTTCTGTCTTCTTTCATAACTTGATTTCAATTTTTCAAAACAGATTTTGTACAATTTCTCTGCTGGAGTATGACTGGCATTTGATGCATAGTGATAGGTTCAAACATCCTGCTTTTTTGTAGAATAGTTGATTAGGTCCAGGAACATTTTCTTCAGGTGTGTAGATACGTTACTCCAAGATCACTAACGCTGCCACAATTCTCACAGCTGTTACTTATGCAAAACACATAACACAAGATAAACTATTAGTTTAATAATAATAATTCACAGTCATATTCATTCCACTGCTGGATGAGGCCTCTCCCGGAGGAAGGTGTTAGTCTAATGCTCCGACGTTGACTAGACGTGTTCAGAGATGAGCGCAGAAGCTCTCGACTATGATCGCCAATGTCTTTTATTCACAGCAGCTCCCCAATTGCAACAGGATCCTTGGGGGCCACCGTGCCAGACCCTCTCGCTTTGGGAAAATCCCTTAACAGAGCAGGGAATCGAACCCGGGGTCCCAAGTTCAGCAATCAGAGATCGTAACTACTAAACCAATGGGGCGGTAGATAATAACGAATTTATTATAGAAGTCACATCATAGTGGCGCGGGTTAAATATTTGCTAGAGATTTTCTGACCAGATTTAAATATTTAAACATATAAAAAGTTAACCGACCATCGTAAGAACATAGTCATTATAAAAGATTAGGCTCCTCTGACTAATCTAGGCAAGAAGAATTATTTCATTGTATTCAGCCATTGCCAGTCCCAGCAGCGGCCATCTTGAATTTCAGGCCGCCATCTTGGATTCTAATTGATTCAAACTGTAAGTCATATCACGTTTTAATGCTGACCACCTTAGGACCCTAAAAAGGTTTTAACACGATTTTTCCCCACTCACATTATGGCAGATACCGCTCTAAGCAATTAATAAAAACGTACGAAGTTTTCTGAGGAGAAAAAGGAATTAGAATTGGTGCCGATGGAATCATTTTTTTAAATAAATTTAACTGGTCTTACACTGTTCTGTCCAATGAAGTTTGACATTATTTTTCAGCAGATGGAACAAGGGTGTACAGTGTATCGGTAATTTAGGATGTGTAATTGCACGAAATTGAGGACCCCACAGAAAGATTTAGAGTTCATTTTGTCATAGGGTGGAAAATCTAAAATGGCAGACTAAATTCTAGGTGATATCTTGGTGATTCTCCGGACACAATATTCAGTAGAGTTTCTAGTTTGGGATACCCAATCAGATATTTGATGGGGTTAAGACGTAAGCAAAGTCGTAGAAAAAAGATTTTCTAGGAGGTGGAGGGTTTGGTGTTGTCCTCAACCCCAAAGACAAGCTGTGTGATGAAATTTTCCGCAGGAGGCTATTGTGAGATCCGTTTGTGCGTAGATTCCGCCGTAAGATGTATGGAAAAATAGGGTTGTGAAAGGTCAAGAGAGGGAATATATTTATTTCCGGAGTAATTGATATTTTTTTCTTGATATTGAGGTAGTTTGTTGCTAACGATTTATTGACCTTGTTGAGATTTCGAAGGTCACATATGAAACTGTAACAGCCTAGTTGCTGTTCCATTTTTATTTTTATTTTTTCTCCCCTTTTATTTTCTTAGTCTCCGTTTTGTTTTCTTTCAGTGTGTTCTCTTTAGCTCATTCTCTTTGGTTGGTTTTAGACTCTTTGAGCGTTTTCCGCTTGGATTTTTCTTTGGATTTTTTATCGTTATCCATCCAGGTTTTCGTTAGTCACGCAGCAATGACTTGGATCTAACGCTTGTTTTTGATTGGCCCTAGTCAATGCTTCGTGACTTGTTTTTTGCTGATTGGTGTGAATCAGCCTTCTTCTCCGTTTGCTGGGAGAACTGCTCTCCCACGCCATGTTAGTTTAGTTCCAATTTTTTAAACGAAGCGACTAGATGCATGGGCTTTCCATCACCTGTACTTCCTAAGCCCTGTCTACGAAAGGTAGATATAAATACTAAATTTAACATCATTTTGATTTTCTTCTGATTTCGCCTATTCCGATGCAATATAATATATCTTATTAAGAAGAATTAAACCGATACTAGTGCTATCAGGACTCTTCAACGACATCATTTCGGAATTTTCACCGTATTAAATTTTAATATTTTGTTTTGAGATTATTTATTAAAATGTTCAATATGTTCTAAATTTTAGTATGGGGCCGCTATTGACCGAATTCTTGCATTATAAATATCGGTTCGTTGGATTTCAATAATCATATGCCAATTTCTCGTCTCCAGTTTTCCAAATCTATTCGAAATTCCCGGTTAGCCATGTTTGACAGCTACCGCATATTTTCCTTACTTGATCAAATTAGCAACATGTCTGCTCGATACCGTCTGCTTCTTTGCGTACCGTTTTCAGGTTAATGGTAAATTTTAATTTATTCGACATGGTTCGATAAATTTTGGTTTCAACTCCAGCCACTATTCTCCAATGAAAAAATCATATTTTATAACAATATTTTGTATTTTCAAAATTTATTCAGAACATCTTTTGTATAACGTAGTAATCATTTGTAATGACGTCACAAAATTATTAAGGTTAAAGTGATTCTTTAATTACCATGCATTTTGGACTAGAACTTCTTTCGTGTAAGTAATACTGTACTAAAACTTTTCTAAATTGTACAACAATATTTCGGAAATAATTTGTGAAAAAATCAATGAAATTTGTTAATTATTACAGAAATTATGGACATTTACGTGTGACTACATAACTTTCAGTTCTGCTTAATTCATGTATACCAGCAATTCAAATTTGTTTGTTTTACAATTCAACAGTAATTCTGTTCAGATTCTGATAAAATTATCATAGCCGAAAGCGTGAAATATGTAAATTCAAAGCAATAAATTGAAATTATGAAATTTTTATATTTCTTCGAAAACAATCTGGAGTTTATGTTCAGTGAACGTAGTGTAGAAACCTCTCAGTTAACCAGGTACGATCTACGGCATTAGTTCATAATCCTCGTACAGTGTTTGGTAATATTTGTGAGTTATATAATGTTTAACTTGATATCTATTGGAAATTAGCTATGAATCGTAACGTGTAGTTGACAGCAATTGATACTCATTATTTCTGTGTTTCGGTAAACCTATCGTTTTAAGTGATGTTATTTTAATTAGATTAGATCGGTTCATAAATCCGTAGACCTGTGGTAGGATTCTTTCGCCAGCTGAGAAGTGATGACTTGGGAAAGGAACTATATATCGAATTTCAGGTTATTTCTGCATTGACATATGAAGTGACTCCAGCATGTGATTTGTGTGAATAAATATTATTTGCGTTTTGCGTTATGACACTACGTTTGGATTGAGTTGCGACCGTCATTCGTTGTGTTCGTTCGTCTTTATTTCAGGAATTGCGATTCCAGACTACAGGTGTGGGCCCTACTAAGGTAAAGGTAAGACATGGTCTTTTGCCACCCTGTAGACTTCGAAGTGAGTAAAGACACCGTATGAGTCACATATGAGTCGTTATGCGTATCATCGTCTGAGATTATTTCCCAAGTAAAGATTTGCGTTTTTTCTTTCTTAATCTGTCGCTAATCTGAACCATCTGGTACTTCGGAGTATGAACTGACGATCTAATTAAAAGATTGGAGGTGTCGCCTTACCGGTATTTCCTCCCTCGATCTAAATTAATTTTTTTTACAGTGATCACAAGGATCTGGAATCCTCTTTCCCAGATATTCTTAAATCTGGAAGGCATTTCTGCGCCGCTCGTCTGGGGTGTAGAAAATGTTTGGATCTAGAGGTTAGGTTAGATGCGTTGCGTGGGTACTCTAGGCTCCTGGCGACCCTATTTGGCTGTGTGATCCACTTTTGGGATCATTAGGTTAGGGGACGTTTCAAAACAGTATGAATGCCCGTCCTTTTTCACAAGCATAATTTTATTCTGAACCCGAACACAGTTCGATAATCTTTTGTTCACACAATTTTTCTAAATCCTTTTTTAATTTCTGGCCAGAGGCCGATGGGAAGGGAGAACTGCCTAACATTAACTGGTTCACTGTTTCCAGTGTCTATGTACTGTCTAAGGAGCAACGAATTCCCAAAACATGCCGATATCGAGTAAACAACGTTTGAAAATTCACAAATATGTTGGTGTGATTGACTCTTTTGATCGTGAAACAAATCAGGATTACACTTGATTATGCCTGGATCTGCTAACTTATTATGAAGGTGATGACGTTTCCGAATTTCATCCTCTTATCTTTCAGAGATAATACATTGGCCAGATCGAAAACCGGATTGTTCACTGAGAATGTGGAAATTATGACGCATGGAACGGGAGTTCCAATAGTACATCTGAGCATTTCGTTCTCTGTTTAATCGTTTCTTAAATCTAATACAAATTCACTATATTAAATTCAATAAAAATGACATTAATTAAACATCATTTTCCTAATTTACGAAATCTACGTGTGTCTCACATTGCACGTGGCGGAGAAAAGAAAAATGATAACAATAGAAAATATGTATTTTTTCTTTCTAAAGAATGACATACTTTAAATTAATATTTCGGAAAATTGAAAAAAAATCAGCAATAATTGTAAACCCCTAAACAAAGAAAGTCAATAAACAAGTGAAAACAGTAATGAATGAATACATACAGGTAAAGCTAATTTGATTATAAAGTATCATTAAGTTTCTTCTTCTGTAATAGGCCTAAAGTTCGTATTACACTGAAAATTAAAGTACACCTAAAATACTCAAAGTTCACAATATGTCCCGAAAAAAGTTCAGAATATGCTCCAGTGTTAGCAAGTTTTTAGTGCATAATTAATGAACTTTTCGTGAAATTAATATGAACTACGTCAATTTTTTAGTGTATAAAAATTGCACTTCTGGTTTACTGATACATAATTTCATTTAAAGTTGGCAAATGTACTCAAAGTGATCTCAAAACGAAGTGTACACAATGTGAGCTACAGCAAATATGAACTTAATGTATTCAAAATGAACATCCTGGGCCAGAAGCTAAAG
>JAGDQP010067756.1:0-11107 GCA_022664845.1 Lepisma saccharinum
TGATACCCATTTGCAAAATTAGATGTGTGAATAATAATGAAGTGAAAAGAAGGATAAAGCAGGTAATCCACACGTTAGATAAGAAGTACATGAGATTTTCATCGAGCTCAGAAACGTAGAATTTTATGAGTTTTAGCTTACGATCATCCTACCAATAGCATTCTATATCTACTTCATATTCACTCAATTGATTGATTAATATTCAATATTTGCATGTCATTAAGATTCAATTAGTACCATGAGCCATGAACTATCGATGTGATCTCTAGTCTTGTAAGTTGTAGTGTACGTTTCAACGTAAATATATAATGTATCAATATTATATAGATATATCATATATTATACAGATATATTATGTGTCTATATTATATATGTGTCAAGGTCTAGATTAGATTATTATGTACGATATGTTATGTGTCTAGATAATTCTGAATATGCGTGTGTGAAAGACAGAGGAAGATACTTGAAATTTGAATGACTGTTGAAGGTCTGTTATAGGAAAAGTAGAAATTTTACTGCTACGAATTGATGTGCCAATTAGGGAAGAAATATGTTACCTAGAGTAAATTTAAGTTTCAACGAAATCAGATTTTAGAAAGGCCGTTCCAATCTCTTTAAACTTTCTTTCTGTTATATTTTGCGATATCACAAACTCATAAAACTTAGTGAAGTTTATCTTTATTGGTAACGTTCTTCTATAATGCCTTAAATTATTACTATCTTAATTGTATTTCTAAACAATTGTGTTTTATTGCATTTAGATTGATGGGTATGAGGGTATGTATCAGGAAGTCTTAGAAGTCGTTGGAACTGAAAAAATCTTTAACAAATGGTTGAAACTGCTCATTAACAGATTTAAGCAAGCTTTATTAAATACAATATCAAAGTGGAGTTATATGTTTAAACAGCATTTGGTCAACCACGTTACTAACAGGTATGTAGTTACGTTTCCTTCATCCAGGTGTTTTCGTTCAATTACTAGAAACACTAGAATACAGTATCATAAGTGTAAATGAATAGGTAATTTGAGAAAGTCGGTAAATCCGGAACATCTTCTGTCAGGAATGACAAAATAACTATTTTTAAAAACAAGAAGGGTGTTCATTTCAGAAGGTTGGAGAAGATATGCATGGTTTTACAGTAATGAGCAAAACTTTGCTCTTTATATATAGAATCAAGCAAAGAGATTCTTTTCAAAATTCCTACTCACATGTGGAAAGTATAAGACTTAAAACGAGAAAACAAAAAGTGGTGTACTAAAATTTCAAGAAATATACATTGATTCCACTGAAATTTCGAAACAACGTTAATTATATCCGAGGATCACTCTGACGTGATGTGTGTTACAGAAAATATGCACTTCTAAGTTTCCAGGTTTCAAGGGTCATTCTTAGATTCACTTCAGGGGACCATCCATCTCTGAGCCCTTTTTCTTGAAGAAATTATTCGAAGTGTACGGTAATGGCAGTGCTTCTGCCGTGGATTGAGAATCTGGCTTCAGGGTGAGGTTGACAGAACGGCGCTCCATCATAACAAATGAACGCAAAGATGCTGGCTGGGTTGCTGTTGCCAGCTCCAGAGGAAAACAAGGCAGGGTGAGTGGGTTTGCGGAGAAAATCTCCACGCAAAGCTGATGTAGACCTTGCATTCCACAAAACTTTGCACCCTGAAACACATACCAGAAAAATCCCGAAAGAAACTTAGGCAATGTAGGCGGTTAGGTCAGAAACAAAACGTATTGTAGCGCCGAAATAAAGGAGTAAAAAATTACTACCCGACCTACACCATGTTGTTATATGGAGCTAGACAAAAATTCTACCCGGCGCTCCATCATGTTTACTTCGACTTTCGTCTCTAAAGTCTGAGTGCCATTTCGACATACGTCAGGTGTGAGTGAGAAAATCCTTATCTGAAGGACAAAAAATTCTCGATGGTACTCCGGGAGCTATAAATGTAACCAGAGGTATAGATCGGAATCTGCAGAGCACCGGGGTGATTAAATGACGAAGGCCATTCCAAACCCAATGGTGGGTTATTAACGGTGGATATTAAATATACATTATACCAAATCGAGGATAGACGGATAACAAGAACTCGCCATCTCATTAGAAACGCCAAACATAACATACAAAGGTTTTACTTACCCAATCCAAGATGATGATTTTGGTAGGGTAATTTCGAGCAGCGGTGAGATAACGGCAAAAAGGCTTCAAGTACAGCTGGCGCGCTGTTCTTTCAAAAGTGACACCCACACATTCCTCGATGGTGGCTTTAAGGTGGAATTGACCATGCCCAATCTGGTCTGGTAACAGGCCGACTTCGAAAGAAAGGTGACAACGACGGTAAATTATCGTTCATCTAGCGATTACAACTTTGCTATTTTGTTTATGTCATTGCGCTGCTGCTATTTATATCAAGCTCAAGATTTCAAAGAATGTATTCCTGTTTGTTCGCATTCTTCTGTTTCTAGACTTATAGTTGTTGGAAACACCTCAAAATTAAAACCTCATTACTATAGTGCTTACTAGACCACGGCTACACGTGAAATGCTAATACTTATGATGTAACTTATAGTGTTAATAATTTAATGTAGTGATATAACTGTATCCGTCTTAGAAGCATATTGAATCTATCTCTAATATAAATTACATGAATGAACATTGTTTTTGTTTTTAAATTAAATAGGTATTCTAAGACGTATTTGAATACCTGCGACGAAAAATAGTCCAAGCTACAAAATCTTGTTCTTGAGAAAAATAGGAATAAATATGTAAACTTTACTGCTCTCCAAAATAAAACAAGAATATTGTTCAGGTTCATTCAGTGCCTCTCTTTATCTGACCAACAAGAAATATAATTCCTGTTGGTTTACTTACTTATCCTTATTTTCTTCAAGAATATGGATTTGTGGGTCAGATTGCTTTTGTCGCAGGTGTTCATTACTTGCTCCAACTTTATATCTGAAAGACCGGTTTTGTTTAACACCACAATTTTTGTACTAATTGCGTAAATGTAAACATTAGTAAAGTGAACTTTGGAGAAAGACTTTAAAAGAAAAGTAATGTACTTGCATGTCAATATTCCCCCACCATTTCCAACGCGCTTCCAATAGAATACCGGGTGACGCCTTTGCCAAAAATAATTATTACTGAGTTGAGTCAAGTATTTGGAATGCTACATCGTTTCTAATGCATGTTCTCATAAAGCCTTAAATTTACTAAAGATATGTTTTTGTTCTGCTGAGTTACAGGAGTTGGTGATATTTAACTTGCCTGATATTTTATTTAAACATAGTATATTTTATTATTTAGAAGTTGTAAATGCGTGTTACTTTATTTGATATAAGATATTGACTTTGTGTGTCCGCCTGTTTTTGATTTGTATGCCAGAACACAGATCCTGAAGTTTAGACTTTACTATTTAAAACTGTAAGAACACGCGACATTAAACTTAATGTTACTAATTCAAGTGTAGCAACGTTGGTATTTAATTTCACAGAGATCGTTTACATTTCATACCAGAATATCAACTTGAATATAACTTTACCCGTTTTTGCAAACCCGTACAGCTTGATTTCCAATCTTTAAACAAGGAATTTGTGTTGGCATGTTTAGCTACACCATTTGAGCTGCTTGCTCTTCTCTGTCAGAACTCAACCAGGCACTAACCGTGATACTGCAATTAGAAACGTTTCGAGTAAGGTGAAACCCGTAAAGTAAGATTCAGTTGAGATCATATACACAAGAAGCATATCTTTTGGAACAAACTAAACAAATTATAAGAATGCATTTTAATACATTTTAATGGAAATGAAACACACACCCTTTGAAATTTCTTAAATCAAAACCTTGTAAATATTGAGTAGTTTTTCGTATTATCTATTGAACACCGTTTTGGAAGGAATCCTTTACCAAGAAATTTGTGTAAATGTTCATAGAAAAAAGTATATTGTATGCAAGAGAATGCTTTTAGGAATGTTATAAGTTCAAGTTTAAACCCAAGTTGTAGTTTCATTTCTATGCATTGGTTTATTTACATAGGTATATCAGGAAAATTTCAACTCGTACAACAACTTCTCGCAATGAAACTTCAAATGAAGATACATTAAGCAAAATTAAGAAATTTGTTTTGTTTCGTTAGTATACAAAATATTCCAAACTTGATTTGCGTTTCGTTAGTTAGCACTGACATTGCCATTTTAATAGTACAATGTTTTGAATGATTATAGTTGTTGAAAAGTTCTTGTAAAGCATCGAAAACAACTTCTGGCTGTGATTTTATAAGTCTGCTGCATTCACAAAGGTTTCGATAGCGCAGCCTTACTTTCAGATTATATACTATAATGATTAACATGAAATTGAAAATAACTACGTATTAATTGAAAAATTATCTTCCGAGATCTGTTTGATAATCCAATAATAGTAAATAAAACAATACCCAAATGTGTTCAATCTCTTTCGCTATTTTGCGGCCTACTTTGGTTTTTAACTTAATACAGTGGGTATAACAACTAAAGTAGTCAATTCAAACGAAAAGATTATATATTTTTCATTAATTAAAATTGTCATAATTTATTTGCTATATCTGGCATGTCAGCTAAATCAATTTATTAGGACCAGTTTTATTTTTTTTCTCGGGGAAGCGTCTTACGCATATACTTCTGTAAACTATATGTGTGTTCCAATACAAAATTTGCAATTTTAGTTTTTAAAGATGTGTATTCTTTTGTAATGTAGGAAACCTACTTATGGTAGTGGGATCGGAATAGTCATAATATATTTTCAGCAAGATAGATCCCTTTTTATTTCCTCCCGGAGAATTATTTTTCCAATTTTTTGTTGAAATTACATGTGATTTATTTTTACCAGGACTCGAAACGGATGGTGAATATGATGCACTAAGTATTTGGTTTGGAGATAGACAATAACTCGTAGGACGTGATAGTTCGTTATATTTATAAAGTGTTTTAATTTTAGTCAACAATGATTTTTTATCATGTCAACAAAGTTTTTGACCATGTTCTAATGAAACCGACAACAAAAGTCTTAATAAACTGGTGAAAATGATGACGTTTTCCAGAAAATCGACAGAGATGTAACTCTATAATATTGCAGCTAACATGAGGTCGATGGCTAGTTATCCTGGGACTTTACCGTTGTCTAAAAAACAGTTGCATGGGACTAAAAGGCTAAATATTCGATAACCACAAACATAGTATACGTATATCCGCGTAATGAATGACTTGATCCCTAGTTACCTAAAGACCATAAAAGAAAATTCAAACTTATATATTTTCAAATTGTTTTATTTTGAATATGTAAATACCGTTTACAATCACAGAACCAGCAGTTTTCGAAGTAGGATACACTACTTATCAGCGGGTTTGAAACAAGGCGTGGACGTTTTACCTGTTACTGAAGCCTCTAATCATCGTATTGTAGTTGTTCATGGTTCCTTTGAAAAGTTACAGTCCACAAATTGTGATATATGTATAAAATAAATATTCATCACGCACACTGGAATTCTGTCAGGATTTTCTGTTTAGTGGTGAAAAGCTGACAATGTGGCTGTAGGTACAGTATTACAGTATTTATATTGAATTTGGTAAAAGTTATAAAGTCAGGAATTAGTTTGTCTTCAAGAATTTTTCGAGTAACACTCACCCATCAGGAGTCTGGCAGAATGCGTTCACGCACCGTAAGTAAAAAAGAACAAACGTCTAGAAGGTTCTCTACTCAATCATCGGATAGGTCATGTCCTGCAGACAGTGCTCGAAGTGGGGAGCCACGAGAGCGCACATTGTACCTTTACCTGTTTCATTTTAGATTTGACGTACCCCTAACTTTTTGATTAATGGAAACTCTCCTTTACTTTCAATCGTCAATCACCGTCAGTAGGTGCAAGCGTACCCTTACCTTTTCTAGCCCAGTTCTGCAAACGTTTCCTTACCTTTTCTAAACCACTTCGAGCACGGCCTGCAGACATCAACTTACATGTGTTGTGGGTTTTTAACTGTTTATCTTCTTAATATCTGCTTGAAATGCAGTTTGATTTTAACCGAGAACGTTATGGTTTGTAATCGGACGCTCTTCCATCAGCGATGCCACTTACTATTATCTTTGTAACATGGAGATTTTGTGTGTAGAGAAGCATTGCTTACGGTAACGTGATGATACGATATAATTTTATTTTATGTTGAATACTACTTTACAACAATGAGAATCATTCTTAAATTCCACTTCATTAAATAGTCACTGAAACTGTCCAACAACAATTTTCCGGGCCAACATATCCTTAACCTTGAGAAACAGTGCTCTAGAAAATAGAACGTCTCTGAAGACATATTAAGACTCTTTTCTTGTTTTCATGTTACCAGCAGTTATTCTCAAGATTTTTCTTGCTGGAAATCTTACACGCTAACCCCAACTTAAAACTTGCATAATATGTGTCTTTTTATAATAGTGTCTGTGGACGATGGTTTTATTAACATTTCAGCCTAACTGAACTGGATTCCTTTATCCTACGGGCAGACGTTGCCTTACAGAAGGAAGTGAACGAAGATGATTATGACACTTTAGTAGAAGTTGTGAAACTGCTGACAGAAATCAGGAATAGAGAAATAGCTACTGATAATATGTTCGAGCCTCTAAAAGAAATGATCGAATTACTTGCTACATACAACCAACAACTTCCTGAAGAAATATTAACTTTGCTGCAGGTAAGAGTGAAGCTGGTGTCATTGCTAAACAGTTTGTGAGCTGTATATTTTTTTTCTTCTATTTATATTTAACTGCTGAGTGCCAACTGCGAACTTAGTAGTTGATTCTTCTATATAAAGAGTGCAGTACGTTCCAGGTAGGAACTGGATCATTTTTGTGTAACGTTTTTTAGTTCTTTGTGATCATTTGTAATATAGAACGATAAATCTATCATAAGGAATGACATCTGGTTCCTTTTCGTATAACTGCAACCAATTGTCAGCCTTCTATGCGTATGTACAGCATATTCTTTAGAAGCAAACATTTGTTAAACTCCTACTGCGTAGTAACCATTATAGTGGTTTTCATTTCATCGTGTGTTCATTTGAACATATCCATATGCGATATACATGTAGGGTCTATGGGTCTATGCTATTTGAAGTAGTATACTTTATATAATATGCAACCCGTGTATAACTTGTCTTGCCTCATGTGAATAAAACTATGTGGTAGAAATATGCACGTTTTTATACATAACGCTTCAACACATACAAGTGTTTAAGCATACTCATATTCACATAACAACTATTACAAGATAATAGAAAACTGCGTACATAGTATAATAAAATTAATTCAGTGATATCAGTTATATTAATTTTTATATAATAATAAAGTTTGCTGAAGTTCCGGACATTTCCAACTCTGTTTTTTTCTCTCTTAACTTGCGATAGTGAACCAAACAAAAGTGAAACACATATCCCAGCGTCACTCTCCACCATCATTTTTGTCAAAACCCATTGTAATATTTTCAAAAACTACATTTTCGGAAAACACCACAATTATTTTTCACAAAGCTCGAAAGCTTTTAGATGCGGAGTTTGTTTTGTGTAGTGATGGTTTAATGGTTATAGCGCTCACCTCTTGGGCTTGGGTTCGTCGGATCAAACCCTGCTCGTGCAATGTGGGTTTTGTGGTGGAGAAACACCATGTGAGTGGGTTTTCTCGGGGTTCTCCTGTTTCCCTCACTTTTTTCATTCCACCAATTCACCCCATCATCATCCATCCGGCTGGGCCAAAGTTGCTTAAAGACCTTACAAATAATATTCGAAAATTAAACGGAGTTTCTTTCTCATGCGCAACGAACAGCTATGCAGACTCTCTACTAACAGGGCTAGTTGCTACCAATTAAATTATAAACAAATGTGTTTGGTGCAGAGATAAACACATCTGTATTTCTTTAATCGGGTAAAACTTTTTACAAGTGTTCTGAAGATTTCATTGATGTTTCGGCTGTTAATTTCTTAAAGTTTTACAATACACGATTTTATATTTGTAATTGAACCCAAGAAGGTATGTGTTTTGGTTTAAGATCGGGATACGTACGCGCGAAAATAAAAAAAATATATAAGATTCCTGCAAAGAATGATCAGAGTCCGCGCGTTAACGCTTAGAAAAGATTAGAGTCCTGATCCGTGTCGTCCTCTCTGCCACATCATTATTTAACACTGAATGTTTCTGTTCACACTTTAATCAGTATTGAATAAGTTTCCCTTCTGTCCAGAATAGCTAAAACTGCTGTTTTCATTTCAGTATTATTTCATTTCTTCAGTCATGTCGAATGATTTCGTTTATACAGACAATTCTGAGACAAGTGGCCTACAGAGTAGGAATAAGAATAGTAAAAGGCCGGCAAATTGACTGAAGCCATGAGGAAACTGCGCACAAGTGTTTACGATATCGGAGATGACTGCAAGTGTACTCGTTTCGGGTATTTTGAAGCCATCAGTCCCAACGACGAACGACAACACATGATTTCGCCTTTTAATCACACAGGAGACTACACTGGACAGAACAAATATTTCAATGGACTCGTCAACATTTTACCTATTGCTCGGCGGCACAATCGCAAGCCTGATTATGTGGTAGGTAGTCCGAGTTTATGTATATTGCTCGCTACAAGATGTTGTTGTATGCTACAGGGCATTCTTGTTCTTACACAGCATTTCTAATAGCCGTGTTCAAACAACAAAGAAAAATGTTGTTGAGTTTGGTGATGCTACATTTGATGGTCACACAAGAAAACAGACGTCATAAGTTATCTGATGATACTAAAACAAAAATAATGTGTTTCATAAAATCAATGAAGGTAAGAAAATTCAATTATTCATTGAAAGGTATATCTTAAATATATTTGCCCGAGGAATGTAGCCAATAGGGTGGAGCAATTGCACTTGGATATTTTTCAACCTTAGAAATGTAATTGGCCTTGTTGCGGAATAGCTGCCTTTTAGTTATTGAAATCAACTGCCAAAAGTTCAGTTTAGAGAATTAACATCTTCAAGTTCCTAGACAAGTTTGAAAGTCAAAAGAGACATATAAGTTTTTCAGTTATTAGTTGCAACAATCAGCAACACTTTACGAGGAGGTGGCTGCAAGTCATGTTCCATCCCCTTTCCCACCCGGTATTTGTTACAGTGGTTTATACAATAACTTAATTGGAAAAGGGCCTTTTTGGTCTCAACTTGGGTCAGCTTTTGTCTTGAAGATATTTATACTAGTATTTCTCTTATTAGTCCCTCTCTTGCAGTAGTATCACGCACTAAAGATAATAACTCTGTAAGTATATTTTATATTGTTCTATAAACTGAGAGTGGTACGGAAATTTAAATATGTCAGTCTCATCTGGTATTTTCGAAATCATCTCCCACAGGAATTATCCGCTAATATTCCTGTCAAAAGTGACTGTGTTCTTGTAACACACTGCCAATTGATTAAATCTCAATAATTTTCGGCCTCCATATTAATATTTCGCTCTATAAAATCAACATTACTTGCATTCTGTGTAAGTCTATATTTCGGTAAATGACATAGAGCTAATTCATGAATATGCTGTCGACCAATCCCGTAACATTCCTATTAGAATAGTTCAGGGATAAGCCTAATAACCACTGCGTTGAATCACGTTATCGACGGTCTTCTTTAGTTTGTCTGATAAATATTGGGATGATTTAATGACAAGTGCTTGGATTGCCACGAGCATTTAATTGAAAACTATTAGCATATACAAAAATTAAGTATATTGCTAAAAGCTTCGATGATCCTGTGATCGACCTTCCGTTGCAATGTACAATCTTAAAGTTATGTTTGCTGTTGTGATTCACCTGAACTGCGATGTGTTCCTAGGATTGTTGCCAAAAAATCTCGGGATAGATTGCCACTTTTTACCTCCGGGCACATTTCATGTTTGATATTTCTGATTGGCGCTCAATTCATTTACATCCACTGGAGGTAGCTTCGCTTCTATGCTCTGGAAGGTAACTGGTAAATGTTCATATTTATCAAGGAGTTTTTCTATAACGCTTGTGAAGCCCCTTGGGTCGTTTGTGTTTCCATTTTATGATTGCATCAAATGGCGAAACGTCAATTCATTGGCATGAAGTAAGCATATACACCATTGGCTGGAATTCTTCAAAGTTTTCTCAAAGTACTTTATAAAACTATGTTTCTAGCCAGTATTAATAGCTGTGCCATCGTAAAACACAACAACAATGTTCAAATTTTCTCTAAGTTCTTCAGATAATTTAAAATGATGGAACTCATTACGCTATTATTTCCAAATGTTTTAATTACAAACTAAATATTTCAATTCACATTTTAATTTTATTGCATGTGACATAATTCAGAAGTATATTATCTCATTTGTTATTATCTTAATGTATTTTGTTTACTATTTTAATATATTTCTGTTATTATGTCAATGTTTAATATTTAATCAATTAATCAATCATTATTACTTAATCAGAAGTAATCAAGTAAAATTCTTTAAATTTTAAGTTCAATATTTAAGACGTTAACAATTTTTAAATTCTGGTTCTCTATATTGAAAGCTTTAATCAGGAGCCAACAAGAACTGCATTTCCAAAGTCCTCGGTATTCAATTTATATCTTTGTTTGAACCTCACGTTTCTCATATAATTATAATTTCGGTAGCATATTTATTTTATTTTAAGCCTTCCCCAAAACATTTTTTTTAAATATCTTCCCAATTTAACAACATTCATAATTTTATTTTATTTCCGTTTTATGGAAATAAACGGGACCTAGTAGAGCTTGTTACGTACTCAATATTCTAACCAAGACGTATCTATAATATTCAATTCCTAGGATTTCCTCTGAAACGTTTTCTTATAGATACTTGCCAAAATATTCTTCACTTTCTCTTTTAGATACAGATTTATATCAGCTTTATTTATCTACTTCAAAGCGGCCATACGAACTGGAACCTCAAAATTACAGTGAAAAGTGTTTGTGAAATGATCAAAAATGCTTTATTTGTGTTTCGTATATGAACAATGAATAGAACATATAAAAAGTAAAAACATAAGTAATTATTTAATTAGCAATTAAGC
>JAGDQP010067757.1:0-11107 GCA_022664845.1 Lepisma saccharinum
GGCAGCCTATAGCTCCGAAAGTACTGAATATTCGACACACGTTTTTAGCAACTTTTTGTAGTTCGATCTCAGGTACTCACCCTTAATTTTTTGGTACGCATTAATGGAACACCCAGTATAATGCAATATATATATTTTTTTAAGAGATCTATTTAACCTCATGTATAAGTCTCAGTATGCAACACTACAGTTATTCATATTTGTAGAATGAATCAGTACAGGAAAATCATCCAAAGGAATTTCTAATAAGAAATTTCTTCTTCTTTATTTTTTAAACTAAAAGTTCGACTCTTCGTTAAAGAAGAGGCAAAGCAACACCATGATCTTGGTAGAAGCTTGCAGTGAGATAGTTCTACAGAAAAACATAGAGAAAACAAAATATACGATAACAAGCCGAAACACAGAATAACGGAAATAAATACATAACAATTAAGAATGAGAACATAGAGAAAGTAAACAAATTTAAATACTTAGGAGTAATGAAACAAGCAAAATCAAGGTAACTGAAGAAATAAAAGGTCGTGTATGTTTCTATTCAGTCCAGAAACTCTTAACCTCGCGATTAATATCAAGAAAGTTGAAACTGAAAATATACAGAACTGTTATTCTGCCGGTAATACTCTACGGTTACGAAAATTGGAGTACGACCCTCGCAGATGAATATAAATTAACTAGTGTTTGAAAATAAGGTTTTGAGAAAATATACGGGCTGAAACGGGACGAGATGACTGTATAATGGAGGAGACTGCACAATGAACTTCACGGAGTGTACGACTCACCCGATGTTGTAAGAATACTGAAATCACGACGACTAAGATGGGCACATGCCATGTAGCTCGGATGGGAAAGAAACGAAGCCTATATTCCATCTTGGTTGAAAACCCGGAGGGAAAGAGACCGTTGGAAATACCGATACGGCGTTGGGAGGACAATATTAGAAGGGATCTTCTAGAAGTAAGTGTTTATGTTGGAAACTGGCTTGATCTTGTCCAGGATGAATCCTATGGCGAACGTTTGATACAGCGGCCATGAATCTACGAGTTCAGTAAGCTATAGAGTAAGTAAGTAAGTGAAGTAAGTAAGTTCGACTCTTCTATTTTGAGAACAAAATATGTTTAAACCCATGTTCATGTGGACTTGGTCGATGGGAATACACTCCTACAATATTTGTCATAATTTTTAAGACACCTTATATACAACAGTAACACCCAACAAATTAAAACATAGGTACTTACAAGGTTAGATAAACTTGAAAACAAAGAAAGTACTGTCATAATATAGAAATCAAACTAAATAAATTTAAAAAAAAAACTAATTTATTGTGAATACACCGTTTCAAACAAGAGTTCTGTTTAGGCCTTGTTTCGAACTTAAAGAAAATAGAAAGGAGCTTGTTTATGGTTACTTCGATATTGAATGGAGGATTCGTTTGTTGAATCGACATTTTTCTAATCTGGAAATCATAATGAGAGTTTGAGTATTTATGTGTTACGTTCATAAAACACTAACATACTCTTGTGTGTGTTCAATAGGTTTTAATTTATAACACAAAGAAGTAATTTTGGTTTTGTATCATTGAACATAGTAGGCTCACAGTGAGGTTTGGCAAGATGGCGGCGAACTAGAAGAAAGCTGCTGAAATCTGTGCATTTTTGCAATATTCCAAAGTTTTTTCGACCTTTCCTTCAAGAAAATTTACTCAGTAGTGTGTTATAAAGTGTTGCAGTGTTTTATATAATAGTTTTACATCATGAAAATTCAAAATTAACTGTGATGACATCATCAAATGCAACAGTGACAAGAGAGTTAAGAGAGACTGACAGCTATATCGGACAGAAACCATGGCAACCAATAAATAAATGACCTTACAACATCAATTATTAAGACGGTTAGACTGCAAAACTGTATTATATTGAATGGAGGATTCGTTTGTTGAATCGACATTTTTCTAATCTGGAAATCATAATGCGAGTTTGAGTATTTATGTGTTACGTTCATGAAAAGCTAACATACGTTTGTGTGTGTTCAATAGGCTTTAATTTATAACACAAAGAAGTAATTTTGGTTTTGTAATATTGAACATAGTAGGCTCACAGTGAGGTTTGGCAAGATGGCGGCGAACTAGAAGAAAGCTGCTAAAATCTCCGGTACATTTTTTACAATATTCCAAAGTGTTTTCGACCTTTCCTTCAAGAAAATTTACTCAGTAGTGTGTTATTAAGTGTTGCAGTGTTTTATATAATAGTTTTACATCACGAAAATTCAAAATTAACTGTGATAACAACATCAAATGCGACAGTGACAAGAGAGTTAAGAGTGACTGACAGCTATATCAGACAGAAACCATGGCAACCAATAAATAACTGACCTTACAACATCAATTATTAAGACGGTTAGACTGCAAAACTGTATTATAAATATTATTATGAAACAGCAATGAATAAAACGAAAGCGCAATGGATGGGCATAATTAGCCATTTCCGCGATAGATTACAAAATACGAATACGAAGGTTCACAGTGATGTGCACTTTGTTGCTGGCATAGTTGAATCAATAACATAGTTGCACATTAGAATACTAGTTCTTATGGTATGATGCAGATCCAGTGTACGCACTTTAATGATTGGGTCAACGTTTAGATTGATCCCAAACCAACTTAACTGTGTGTAATGATAGCTTGCATGCGCAGAGATTACGTGATATGGTTGCATGCTGTTAGAATGAGTCTCGGCACCTTGTATCAAGAAATAATAAAGTATAGTATTTTGTTCATGTTAATGGTGTTCATAGCATTACTAGTAGTAACACCTTTGGCAGGTAGCAGTAACCAATATTAGATAATATAGAGAAGAATTTTAAACTATAACAAGTACTTAATATTAAAACATAAAAAGTAATTAAAATTAACATTCAAAGTCCTGTAATGAAAGAAAAGAACAATATTAGAGTTCATGAAGAAGGGAAAAGAATATTTAATTTTTACTAAATTGTTTATGCAGAAATTACGTGTTTTCGTATCAATGTTACGTTAACGTGTGATAGGTCATGTCAGTCCATCTATTTGCGAGTATAAACATGATTTAAAAGAAAGAGAATTGAAAAATCTACTGCAACTAATCCGAGTATGATGATTAACTTAATAGCTCATACGCTGAATAGGGATGACAAGTGGATGTAATTTATACAGACTACAAAGGCTTTTGATATTGGATATCAGAGCCAATTAGCAGATCAGTTTAAAAAGTACATTTCTTCTCAACCACTGTTTGGACTATTTTGCTCCTACATACGAGGCCATAGTGAGTTTATTGTATATAAAGAACATAGACCACACACAGTACAACGATTACACACACACGCGCGCGATTACTTTGTCTAAATCTCCACAGAAGATCTCATTTGTATCAATTCTCATATTAAACTGAATAATATGTATCTACAATTCTATTTCCCTATTAAAAATTCAAATAACAAACCATGGCAACTGTTGCCAAGGAGAGAACACAGACTATCCACAGAATTCAGATCACTCATTTTCATATCTGTGTTGTGATATTACTAATCGTAATTAGAGTTAGATATTCCATTTTTCTGCCAACAGTGGTTGCATTCTTTCATTGTATGCTTGATGCGCGGCTATTTTGAATACGATTAAGTATTGACATTGCTTCAATATAACATTCTTCATGCAATTTCGATTTGGGAGAATAGTCTACTTGTCTTACATAAAACTAGATGTATGATATCAGACATTCATATGAAGATGGACTCAAATAGTAAATGGAGACTACTTTAAGATATATTATTGAAAGAATTTCGATTACCGATGATTAAATATGGTAAGATTAATATTTCGCGTATGTTGGTGTAGTATGTGTTGAGAATCTACGCATTTTCAATGAAGAAGTTAATATGTCATGTTAGAAGTTGCTACTATCTAATTAAAAACCTAATAAATGTGAGAGGTTCTAATGTACAGCTGATTTCTATTCTTTTGGTAATTAGAGGTGCAGTGATTGATATTCATAATATTGCGGGGCGACTTTCAGATCTTCCCTCGAACATCACTGCAATCTGACCAACCTGTGGATTGTTAGAAGAAGATCATTTTCTAACCTCCTTGGATCATTCATGAAAGTGTAAATAAAGAAATGTGCAAACATGTTACCGTATAATATATATTATTATTTTTTTAAATGTGTCTTTAATTTTTATAATACTGTGCTTCATATGCACCACTGTTTGGTTTTTTGTTTTTCTGTTTGGTTGACTTGATTTTCGATCTCTTCGTACTCTATTTTTAGTATTATTATTTAGAATTCTTATAGCTTTCACTAAAATCATAATGTTATTAGCTCCTTAAATTTGTAGACTTTCTCCTTAACTACCGGTACAGTAATAGAAGTGTTTACACCAGTCGACGCACTTCTGATGACGTCAGACGGCTAACAACATGCTCTGTAATGTATTGTTGATAATGGTATCGCTGACGTCATCAGTTGTACGTATAACCACGAAAATGTTTCTTTCCCGCAGTGCATTAATGGATTTTTTAAGTGAGAACTCTACTTACACAAATTATGGTTTGTCAAATTCTACAACTTAAGCCCAAATCTCACCACAAGATTTTGTGTGACACTTTACTGTAACGTAAAAGTGAGACATTTCCGAGTGTCATTCAAATGCGATGATTCCATTGGAGAGTTGATGTTCATTTCACCCTGTACGAACAATTGAATGTTATGAACCGTGCAATGGAATCGTGATCGAGTATAATTGATGAGATTATTAAAAAATAAAATCATGGATATCTAAACAAAATGTGTAAGTTTTAGAAATTCATTGAAGTGCCAGAAATGTAACTCCTACACAACTTTCGTATTCTGATTCTCATAAACTTTAAGCCATATTTTAAGAAATTAAAATTATATGAAGTATTTCGGAGGACACTGCTAAATCCGCTAGGAATGGAAGCTCATGATCATTGTTCATATCTCTCCTTGCACTCTGATCATTGTCTTATTTTATCACATCCAAGGGCGTAAAAACCACCCCGCAGTGCGGGGGCGAAGATATCGTGACTCAGTAATAATACAGTTGCGGGAGGGCGCACCAACTGAAAGTTGCAGAGGGGGGTACAGAATCAGTTTGTTATGTCACTGATCACATCACTGTATGGTGTAGACGACATGGTAATAACTGTACGTATTTCTAGTCAACAATGGACATTATCAATGCTTCAACAGGTAAGTTTCTAATGTCGTCAATTGCATAAGAGTTCTAAATATGTTTCAATGCGGGCAGAGTAGGGTAAATATCCCACATATGGGAATAATACATCATAAAGATACCAATATAATTCCTTCACGTAAATTTGGCTTCTAATTTATTTATTTACTCGGCAGTTTCAACTAGTTTTGTGTGTTTCCTGGAAGATGATTTTATGTTCATAAAAATATCGTACGCCAAGCTTCCATGAATTTAATTTGAAGTCATTCTGATGTTGCTATTGTATTTGCTTATTGCTATTAAATCGGCGTTCATTTTATGCATAAGATGATATTGGTATTTCCTGTATAAAATGGACACATAAAAGTGGTAGATTCATATAGATGCATTGTACGAACTATGAATATTATTTATTTCTTGCAGTGAAATTATACATTTGAAATGACGTGGTATTTGCAGCGAATTTAGAGTTCGTAATACCACATACGCATATATTCGTGTGCAGGGATTTGCCAGGATTTTCAGTTTGAGGGTGTGAAACCAAAACAAGATGTGTAAAGTAGAGTTTTGTATGTTTTCTATCGATTTTTAAAGTTTAAAATGTTATAGTTGGGGGTGTATGTTCGGGACTTTGGGAGGGTGACACCCACTGGATGGGTCTTGAATAATCTCTATTCGTAAGAGGAGAAGCTTGAGAAAGCAGAACAAAACATAAGTTTTTGGAGGGATGTCTTCCTCAATTTTCTTCTAATACTTCAATGCTCTTGCTCGTTGTGTGCGTTTGTGTTCTTCTTTCTTTTCTTATCAGAATTCTAGGAATAATTATTTCATGTACCTTCGAAAATACCTTCCGCCTACAAACACCTTTCTTTGTTGTAGACAGCAGATGAGTTTGAAGAAAATCTCATTAAGACATTGAATTTCAATTAGTAAGTTCTTGTAATGTACTCAGCTGATTAACATGATTAACGGAGGGGTGCCATGGCCGGGGCCACAACCAAAAGATGCGAGGGAGCATCTGCTTCGCTAGCAGGAAACTTCTTGTAATTAAACGGAGAAGATTATTTTCTTCTTCCTTCTTCTCTTCGTAGAGTAGCTTGCTCTGCAGAGGACGTTGACTTACTCGATCCTTTCGAGTGGGAGTAACTTCGGAAGAGGTTGTTACGGTACATAAATCTGTCGTATTGTAATTAATATTGCAATGCTCGTAAGCATAAATGTTTGGTCATTATTTCTGTTGCTAGGAGAAAAGTACTTATTATTAATGTAACTACAGGTCACAGAGCAAAGTAGCTCTTTCCCGTAAAATCAAAGAGTCTAGTACAAATGAGGTCAATGGGAAATATATATTATAAGACGTATAAATCAGTCTTTTTTTATTTTTTTAAAATATGCAGAGTTTGCACTTAGCATAAAACATTTTTAAAAAATAGCGAATAAAGTGTTGTTTATGGTATTTCACAGAGATAAAAAAAAAACTTTACCACCAAAATTATCACTAAAACTAGGTGAAATGAACGTATATGGTATCCATATAAAACCTCTGTTCTTTCTAGAAGTTTTAAAGCATGTATATTTATTTTATATCAGCTGGTATTATTTTAATTCATCCATCTTCATTTTAACTATCTGTCTTTATTCTAGGTTGTATAATCATTTGTAGTGACGCTGTATTCCATTTATTTTCATTTCACTCAACGGTGTTTATTCTAAATAGTCTCTCTTTATAGAAAGAATCATATCTCTTCATTTAAAACCATGTTAAAATTGCAATTCAGCGATCTTTATTTTTTTCATTTTAAATCTTTTGTATTCGTTTGAGATGAACTACCTTCATTTTCATCCATCCTTAATAATCTATCTTTATTTGTATAAGGCATCTGTTTTCATTCTTATTCAACTGGTTAAAACTGGTTTTAAACTGTTTGCTCTCAATTACTTAATTTTAAATGAAAATAAAAATATGTCCTAGAGGAGTCCTTATTGTGAAGCCCTACTTGTAGTTCAGATTGGGCCTAAGATGCCTAAAGACTATAAATTCAATTCAATCTGATTCAATTTAATTTCTATAAGCAGTTGTTCTGTAACTTCTCTTTATTTCAAACATTTTGTTTTCAATAAATTGAAGCTCAAATTATTTGATTGAAGTTTATTTTATAACTTTTGGGATTCTAGAAAAGTAATTAAGTTCAATTATCGAAATCCCCTAGTAGTTACATTATTTCAATAGAAATAAGTAAACGGCATTGGAAAAGTTATATATAGGCACATTTCTGTAAAATGAAATTCAAGTTAAGTAGGTCTTGTTTATCTTTTAAATGAAACTTTTAGAACCAGAGTGATCTAACTGACATTTTCAAAGATAAATAGTTCGAGTTCATTTTTTTTTTTTTTTTGCACATAACAGGAAAATGTGTGGCATAAAATATTCATATTTTGTTCAAAAACGCACTAAAGTTCAATATGTCTTCGTGTAAGGAGTGAATATTTTGTCACATATAATCCGTGTTATAAACAAAAATCTGAACTCCCAACTCTTTTATCTGATAATATCACTTAGATCACTTTGATTCTAAAGGCCTCAAATAAGTGAATCAGGCTTTGACTGTTAACGAGTACAACCTTTACAGGCCTCGAGTTTAAAGACAGCTTAGCTGCTACATGCTTATCAGAGACAAAATAACTTATGAATAAATAAGTTCTAAGCACAGAGTTGCTAAGATTAGCTATCGACTTAATTACATGAAGCAGTGGTTGCTGTAGAAGGCTGAGTGATCCAAAAGTCATTTCTTCGCATCTCTGTCAGAGCAATACGATCTCCCTTCACATGCCAAGTAAGTTACATAATAATAAAATTAACTAACTAACTCTATGGCTTATGGAACTCGCAAGTTCATCGCCGAAGTAACAAATGTTCGCCATTGGATTCTATCCTGGGCAATATCAAGCCAATTTTCATTACGAACACCTACTTCTCGAAGATCTCTTCTAATATTGTCCTCCCAACGACGTCTCGGTCTTCCCAATGGCCTCCTTCCATCCGGCCTTCCAACCAGGATAGAATATAATATTCGTTTTTTTTTCATCCGAGCTACATGGCCTGCCCACCTTAGTCGTCGCGATAATAATAAAATAGTTTTCTTAAATATCTGAATATACATGAGCGAAGTAGACATTTGACGGGCTCTGAAACAAGATCCGCTAAGTCCACAAATAAGACGAAAACTGATAGAGATATCCCTATGATAAGAAAGAAACACTGGATTCTGACGTCATTTTATTCACAAAAGGGAAGGAGTGTACAGTCTATGTCAATTTAGCTCATCTCCGTGATTAAAAAAGAACAGGAAACTCATTTCTCATCACGAGTGGACTTAACGGGTTTTGATTCGCAGTTTCTAATTTGTATACTTATTCCACAAATGTACGGTTATCTTCCGTATAAATTAGGTTGTTCAAGTGATATGTTAAGGACGTATTTATAATGTTCGTAATTATTTAGATATGTTGTTAATTTAGGATATTAAGATGCAATAATTCTCGCATTTCATGGGAAGAGTTGTGTTGATTGCATAATTAGTAATATCAATATTAACTTCACCATCGAAGTTTCATAAATGCTGCGATTGTATGTGCACATTAGTCAAGAGAAGCGCTCAGAAATATTTATAAATCTGTTGGAGAAGGAAATGTCGCAAGAGTTAGTCCAAAATATTTTTTATTTTTTAAAATTTCATCTCTTTAATATTGCCTCTCCGTCTTTCAGAATGTGTGCACTTTGATGGTAAATTAAGTATTCCTTGTGTCTCTGATGAAGCATTCATTTGTTATTCACGTTGCTTCTCTGTTTTGGTTAAGCCGATTATATTAAACAACTCAGCTGCAGGTTGAGTATTCCATTAAAGGATACGCTTTACTGTAGCGTTTTCCTTCCTCCTTTTCAGCCATTTTAACGAACCTCAGGCCTCTTGTATCATGTCTGTCTTTGAGTTTCTACATCAAAGCAGAGCTTATTTTCACAAATTTTTACTTAACATGAAAAGTATCTACTACTTCAAGTTTCAACAACAGTGTTCCCAGAATTCGCAGCTCTGTATGGTGCAATGATTGACATTCCATTTTCAGATAAAGTTACTGGGCAAACATACCGACTGTGAAATAGAAATCCCGTTTTGAATTCAAAGTTAAAGTTTTGGAGCTGAAACACTTTCATATATACAAGATACGAAGAAGTGAATGGAATTATTTTGCTGATAAAGTGATGTATATATCAACGAATACAAGAGCAATGTCAAAATAATATAACGGTAGATTAAAAACAAAACAAAAAAAACGAACATGTCCGGCTCATGTTATTTTCATTGAAACCACATAAAACATTATTTTAATTCCATTATTATTGTTGCTGCATGATGGAATTTTCTTGAATTATTTGAGTTCAAGACTTTATCAAAGCAAACAAGTCTAGAAAATTATTTCGTTCTGTAGTAGCTGAAAATGCGCCCTGCTTTATTATAATGTATAACGTTTTCTTTTGTTGTGACGTATTAATGTGTACTAGTTGGTATATTATAGTAGTTTTTATTACTCTTGTCTTTCCAAACGTAGGATGCCTACATGATAAGTATTCTCTTTCCCAATTGGCTACCAAATAATTCCATTAAATCGGTTATTTCTTTCGTTTCCGTTATTGTTCTTTCTATTTTTTCCCCTTTCTAGTTCTTTAATGAGTTTATTTCTGTGTTAATAATAACCAATGGCACATAATAGCTGTATAATGGCCGTTACCGAGATAAATAGTTGAAGAACTAATTTGTTCAATATCTTCCCTTAGTATATAGTAGTATTAGTAAGTGAAGTTTCATTTTAGGATATGGAAGCGTTGACCCTCAACCACACCGCCTACAATCATAATTTGCATATTTTACTTGGTAACTAAATAGAAATATCAGGCGAGTTTTATTTAATTGGAAATGGATGTTTCAAAGACTTCCCAGGGCGTATTAATATGGTGTTTTGCTGTAGATGAAAGTGTGGCAGTATATCGGGAAAATTTGTGATTTTAAGTATATTTTATAATCAGTAATCATTATTATGATGAATTTCGTATTTGATGATATGCGTTTAACGATAATCATGTCTAAATATACTGCAGGAAGACATCAGCCAATCCACCGAATATATCTGGGTCGGTGACATGATCTGATTTTCTTTAAACCTTCTGTTTTTTTTTCTTTAGAGTACGTTTTACTTAAGATATATAAATCATGTATAATTAGCTAGCTGTTTGTTTTCTGTAGCAAGATATTAATCCTCTTAGGTTAAGTTAAGGTTACTTTTGCCATGGAATTTAACTCATTTGAAGAAGCCGTAAGATTCTACAAATTCTAATATCTTCTGCTTCTGTATCAATACTCATATTTAAATGAATAATAGCCTAAATTTCATTACGATGATCACGAGAAAGCTTCAGTTAAAGCATATTGCTGTTATCCAATGTAGCGATCTCTAGTATATTTGGTTATTTTAGCTAATGCTAATAATGTCGTAATTGCGTAATAACCTACCTGTCAATTGTAGGTGTTAACTAAATAGATTGTCAAAATTGAAATGTTTTATTGAAGTTTATAATAATGCAAGAAAAAGATAATACAACCAGCTTTTTCTTCTTGAAACGAATACGTAAGATTTGATTACGTTATTAATTTTTCTTCGTTACTAAATTCTTCAAACAAGAACTAAATTTCCTTGATGTAATCCTCCTTGAGCAGCTGATTTTTCTTATGTATATGTTGTATTTTTGGAATAATACAGTTATAATTGGATATCTATTTTTGTTTAATAAAATTTGTTCTAAAAGATATAGACTTGCTATTAA
>JAGDQP010067758.1:0-11107 GCA_022664845.1 Lepisma saccharinum
CCAAGTGTCAAAATAATTACATCCGATTCTAACAACATATAGCAAGTAATCTAGCGCGAATGTTACCGATATATCTTAATTTATAACGCCGATATAATTCCAGAAAAGCAGAAAAGACAACCGTGTATATACACACCCACAAATAAATGCAAGGCACATTTTCCCTATTATCACATTGATAATTACACCTACCTTTCCTTGTACTACGCTGCTCTTCATTAATTCATGATTATGATTTTCATTTAGAACAGTAATTTGTAAATACTGTCCATCCGGAGTGGCCTTAAATCTAATTTCAGCTGGACACTCCTGTCTAAATGACCTGAAATGATAATATAATGCATTATGATTAATGTGGTTACAACTGAAACCTTATTTAAAAAAACTACCCATTATCATAATTTCATACGTGCACTCAAGTTAAGGTTAGTGTAAAGCAACAATCTCCAATAAAATATGGCAACACTACTTGCGTATATGTCGAATGTATTTTTATCATTGCACGAAATTTTAATGCTGCGCCTACAAATTCAAGCCTAGAGATAACCAATACAAGAGTTCGATCAACACCGATTCTTTTATTTTCGTTTTTCTTCATTGTTGAAATCCCTTGATTCTTGTGAATATTAAAACCTATAATAATAAAGCTCCTTCAACAATGAAAAAAAAAAGGAAATGAAGTATCAACATTGATCGAACTCTTGAATTGGTTATGAACTTTCTTCCTGAAAGTTAGAACCCTCTGGGCTCGGAATTTGAAGGAGCAGCACTGAAATTTCGTGCAACGATAAGAATACATTAAATGATAATTACAATATACAGAGGTTATTCATAATTATATTGATATATAATACCATACAAAAAATATCATTTCTATTGGTATAATTATGAGCAGAAAAGAACAATTCATCAAAGTGTAAAAAAAAAAAAAAAAAAGAATCAAAATAACGATTAAGTCATTTTGATCCAGTTTTGGTAGCTTAAGTTTTTATTATTATTATTTTCCGACAATTCGGAAGACATACGGATTAAGATTATTTATAGGTAATTTTACAAACAGATACAAATCCAGAAGTTATAACAGCAAAGACAAAGGGAGTTACAATTGAAGCATAAATATTTGACCCAATCTTCATCCTTTACGAGAGGCACGGACACGTTGAACAATACATACATACTCATATGAACATGAAAAACTATTAAAAACAGATTTGTTAACAGACGATTGTGTGTGTTCGTCTTGCACAACAATATACTATTGAATATCTAAGTCAAACAATGCAGGATATATCATAGTAACATTGATATCGAGAATTCCGCAACACTATCAACCCTAGAATATATATACAAGTAATTAAAGATACGAACGTCGAATGTGGATTGAAAATACGTGTAAAATGATCGTACATGATTCCTTGGTGCGTGCGAAATGAACCAAAGGCAACATTATGGCTATCGATACATTGAAAGACTACCCACACGGATAGTTGAATAATTATTAGGATAACGAATCATCTAAGTACTCCGAATCGCTTTACCCTTCTTTCCGAATTCAGACAACAATGGTTAATTGAAATCTAATCACGAGGAGATGGTGTGAGCCAAAAGTAATTGCATTACAAATGCGATCTATAATTTAGACTTTATTAACATTGCTAGAACTCAGCGTTTGAATCTCCAGGAAATGTAGTTGACATCTAAATATTAGTGTAAGGACAGTATCGATATGTCAGTGTAACTATTCAGGTTTATAACGCCTCTGAAGAAGGGTTAGGTCGATAGCTTTGTACAAGGTTCCCACTGGCGTACCTACTAGCACGACTAAACAGATGAAATATAGAAAAAGTTAGCGAAAACTAGAAATATCCATGTCAAAATCTATGTAGTTCCAAGTAATTTGTAGCCTAAATGTTATTCATGAAAATAAATACATACTAAGGTACCGCAGTTGTTGGTTTGATTTCTAACACATAGATAGGTAAAATGAGTTTATGGGCGGTAACAGCACTATGGCTTACGCCCGTCACGAATTTGATTTGAATTCTGAACCCAGACAGAAATATCAACACTGACAGTGCAATTCACGTTCAGACATGTTCACTCTCTTGAAGTGAAGGAAATTCATGAAAATGAGGAATATAGGCAATTGCGAGTCCAACTGCAAATGGAAGTTGCTACTTTCACTGAGTTGAACATATACAAAGCTCTCTTAATTTCAGATTTTTTTTTTTTTTTAATGAGGGCCCATTTGAGATATTATGGGCGAAAACAGGCACTTTTCCGCAAAAGGTCATGTTTGAACTCCCGTCAAAAAAGGGTGTCATTCAAGTTTTTTTTTTTTTTCATCCAGACACACTGTTGGTAGGAGGTTAAACATTTCATAAAACTGCAGCCTTATATTAAACTCCTTCAAAAAAAAAAAAATCCGATTATAAATTTATCCGTTATTCATTTTTCAGTTTAAATTTGAGAATAATGGAATTCATTTTCAGAAAACGTGTATCCAAATCTTCAAAGTACGTTTCAGGAGCTTGAGCTACACAACCGTTTTTGATTCAGCTCTTTATTTCTTCTGGTTTTTGTACTTGGCTACCGGACGGGACGGGCGTAAGCCATAGTGCTGTTACCGCCCATACAATTCATTTTTATCTTATGGCTACGGGAGGGGAGAAATTAGGTCATCTGCCATGTTACAAACAGGGTCGCTCCGGGAGAAATAAGCGCCGAACGTCTTTTTCACAAGTGGTTCTCATATCCTCAGACATGTAAGAACCCATGTAAAAAAAAAATAATAGTAAGGATTTCTGTAAATAGTGATGTAACCAGTATTGGATGATCTGTCCTGGAATCACCCAGGCGCACAGGAACTTCAGAAACAATAAAACTGTGGCAACGTTTAGCCGAAAGCGTGTTCACATAACTGGAGACAAGATGGACAGAGGACTACGGGAGCAGTCACGTAGTCAATTCTATATCCATACACTCCCAATACACCATGTATGAGTAGCACTAAACATATTAAGGTCAATTGCGCAAGCTAAAGTATAAAAATATTATATAAATCAGTAATTTCATTCATTGTTTAAACTCCACATAGATGTTTGACTCCAAGAAAACTGCATTCGAAGAAAAAAATGTTAGGCCTCGTTATTATTGAGTTACACATTTTACAGCCTTCACTGGTAACTTGATCTTTATATGGGCCAGTCTAATAGTAACTGTGGACTTCGGCCCGTCACTCGCCTTTAGCTGTGAAAAATCCACACCCATGCCTGGAGTCGAATCTGGGACCTTTGAGCCGATGGCCTACGGCCGCAGACCGCTCGGCCTTCACTGGTCTTGAGGCTAAAGTCATCAACACTTCGGTATAGCCGTGCCAGAGGAGACAGCGAAGCTAGAGGGCTAGCGCTTGTGATATTCTACTGCAGGGTTGAAAAAAAATCACGATTTTTTTTTTATTTAAATTTAAAAAAAAATATTTAAATAACTTCCGGCACTGAAAAAGCTACTAAGATAGTTCTTCCTTTTCAAATACCTTAACAAGTAAAATTCACAAATATTTGGCGCTTGCTACGGAAGACAGCCATGGAAAATAGCTATTACAACAACTTGTAATGATTTTGAAAAGGACGATATGGCGTTACTGACTTATGGTATATTTGATAAAGGGAAGATGACATGTAGGAAATTTTACGTTCGTCGATACACGATGAATGAAGTACTTTCACAGAGGTTTAAACTAGAGATATACCGATACCACTTTTCCACCGATACCGATACTTTTTGAAACTTTTTCGAAATCATGAATTTATCATTAGATATATCATGTAATAATATAAATTAGATATAAGGCCAAAATTTCACATACAAGAATATAAAGCAGAATTTCATATTACGTTAGACACAGAAAATATATATTATCAAATTGAGTACCGAACTGTCCTTTGTACTCCTGGGCACTTTGGGAGGTAAAGGCGGCTGAGCGTGGGACTGACCAGTGACCACCCACTTCACTTTATGCCATAGGTCGAGAATCTGTGGAGTCTCCCGTGCGCCGTTCAGGGCGCGTGCGCATTGTACAGGGAACACTGTTACCTTCTCTAATATATAAGTAAAGACTAAAGGGAAAATACTGACAAAGTGAGCGTAGAGTGATTCACTTGCAAAGCATTTTGTTCTTAATCGAAACCTCTGACTCGTTTGAGATCCGAAATTCGAATCCCGGGTGTGCCTTCCTCACTGAAGTTACCTTTGGCTTTCCTTCAGTTACTACTACTACTTTCTACCATGAGCTACTATTTTGGCGTGGACGGACTAAAAATATCATTTGAGTAGTGCAGATCAAAGGCGTACACATGCATAAAGAAAATACCATCGGTAATTATTTAGACGAATTTTAAGTCTAAAGAGACCTATGAAAGATGAGTGTCACTGTTGTTAATATTAAACAAATTAAAAATAATTCGGAAATTGTATCGGTGTCCATTTGCCGATACCGATACTCCAAAAAGTGGCCGATATCACCGATATATCGGTACATCCCTAATATACACCGTAATGAAGTCCGAAAAAGAAAGAATTTATAATGTTTCTACGCATCAGCTTTCCTTCTAAAATGATGTCTGTCTTCCTTTCTTTCCTAAGCATTTGCAAATTTTTATAATCGCAATTGGCTCTTTTCGCCAGTCTACATATTCTATGCAAATATTGTAGGATTTAAGTCAAGAGAAATTTTAGTTCATTTCACTTAAGTTGTCAGCCCTCAATCTGGGAACACCCTATGACAATATTCCATAGAGTAGGCGAGCTATTATTTTGGAGCTGCTGTCGCTCAGTGGTTGAGCGCTCACCTCTGGTCCGTGGGGTCCCCTATTTGATCCCGGCTCGTGTCATATGGGTTTTGTGGTGAACAAAAACCGTGTGTGCGGGTTTTCTCAGGGTTCTCTCGTTTCCTCCCACTTTCTTCATTCCGCCAATTCTTCTATATCATCCATTTGGACTGATCCAAATTTGCCTAAAAGCCATAGATAAAATTCAATTCAACGACTGGCTATATAATGCAGTCAAATCAATAGTGGACACGCAGCTTTGTATTATCATCCTACCATTGAGTATAAATTGCTTTCGAGTCTTTGTGAAGAAATCAAATAATTTGATACAAATACACAAAGTAGGTAATGTTACGAAACAATTTTTGTTTTCTGTGTTCCTTTTCATATGTCTTACAAAAATGAACATACAAGATTTTTAATACGAATTGTAAACTTATAATGTGAATTGGGTTCCTACGTTCACCTATAAAATTTCGCGTGTATATTTTTTTTAAATTTAAATCATTAATTTTAAACGGTAACAGCCATTTTTGTTTTTAAAACCTTGCTACCAACTTTTAAAGGTCAAAAACAAGATGTGAAAATCGGCAAATCCCATAATACAGACCATATTTTTTTTAGCAAGAACTATGGTCGTGCGACTAGTATGCTGACCTCACGTAGGAGTCCCACGTTCGACTCTAGCCGAGCCAGTTACTTTTTAAAAAATGAAACACAAACGGCCTATGGAGTGTAATTAACTTTTGATATAAATTAATTTTAAATACTTTTGATGCGGACACGTCATAGTAACAAGAAATGTTACCTGCGAGTAATAGTTCTGGAGTTGAACAACTCTAAGAAATTAAGAACCGATTTCGTCGAAAGCAACAACACAAAACATTACATTGTCGAGCTGAGTATCGAAAACGTATGAAACGCAAACCTGTGCGCGTGTCTGTGTAGTAAGAAGTTTCCAGTACAGATGCTCAACTTGCTCTAACTCTGATGCTTCAATGCAATGTGACTGGAGTTATGAACGTCCTAAACGACCTAATGAGTTGCTAAGGACGGGACCTACAGTTTTTGATACAGTGCTTCTTCTGAACCACTACCTTCAATTAGACCCCGACGGAACTTAAACCCGTGACCACGCGTACAAAGAGCAAGTCTACTAGCTTCTAGGTCTACCTGGAATCTCAGTTCTATGTGGTTGAGGCAAAAAGGCCTTGCTTTAATCATTTCTTCATTTGTAAGAATCATCCTTTACAATCCTTAAAACATTATACTCAACTTACATGTGAACAAGGGTATTAATGGTTTCCTCTATCGGAATACAAAGTTTAATTTTCATATCGAAATCGTCGATTTCCAAAAATACCACTAAATATAACGTTAACTTCATGTTTGCAAATCAAAAAGTACATTACCAGGCAAATGAAGATGGTACTACCTCCAACATCCTATTCCGGCCCTAGATTCATAAAAGCAATAGGCCTAAATAAATTATTATTATTTTTTTAAAAAAAGGTTAGAATAGAACCCGTCTCTCATACATAGAAATGCTGCACGTTAACAGCACGACCATGCTGTTCGCCGAAAGAAGAGAAAGATTAATGTAATTTGTCTCTAGCTTTTTTTTTTTTCTCCTTTTATTCTAATTTGCAAACTAACGTGTTAACTTTCTAGGTCCTAAGTCTGGATTACCTTGGCATTAGGCGTTGTTACTTGGGAATAGCTGCTCGTAAGTCGTCTCAACTCCAAAATAGCTTACAGAAATCAGCGCAAGGTTACGATTGAAGTTCTACTAGTTCACGGACAAAGTACAGTAATTCTTCCTCATTTAGCGCCCATTAAAAGAGGTTGTATCAAAGACCTGTCTCAAAGATGTTTAACTCGCTGTTCGTTTTAAATTCTTATTGCAGTGAATCAATTATAAGGTTTTGATCAGTGCTGTCACATATGGCAATACCTAGTATGGTCTATTTATTTATTTACTTTATAAGACACTTTTAGCACAATGGTAAATAGAGCCCAAATTTTGTTTTTTAATGCCAAGGGTCTTAGTCCTTCTTAGAGCCAATTTCATTATGCACGTTTCGAAATGTTTCTTTATATTTAAAAGCTTCCTTCCATGCTTTTTATCAATATGTGCTACACTGTGCAAAATATTAACATAGCCCTACCTAAAGAAATTCTTGGCATTGTGTCCTACAATATGAATCTTTCTCCAGGTGTATGCATCTTAATCAAAGCGACATTCGAAATTTAATTTAATTGTCAAGGTCTCTAGGAAACTTTGACTCAGGCTGAATGCATGATGATTGGTGAAATCAAGAAAGTGGGAGGAAACGGGACAACACCGAGAAAACTCACGCACAGGGCAGGAGCCGGGATCGAACCGAGGACCACAAGCATGACAGGTGAGCGCATTACCGCTGAGCCACCGCGTCCCCAAGCGAAGTTTGAATAAAGTTCTACTCTTTGAAAATTTATTTGTAAATGGTTTACAAAATCTTTTTGAATCTTCTACCATTCGTGATTTCCAGTCCCTACTCTGAAGGTTTTAATATTTGCCCCCATATCTCCAAGAATGTATTTGCAGATAGAATAAACATCCGGGCCTTAGTAATACAAGGTATCTAATAATTTTGTAACTTGAAATTTCCAGGGTTTTCCACCATATATATATACTTTTTTTTTTTTTTTTTCAAATTCATTGAGTCCTTAGAATAGTGGAACATGAAAATAATACACAATTACATGTTTCTTTTAATCCCCTCAACCCAGTCCAAGCATTTGTTTTATTGAGATTTCACAACTGGAAAAAAATAATCTTTAAAATAGAGCATTTTAACACATTAAAAAAAAAAATTGGTCAGCAGTGGGAATCGCACCCACAACCTCTGCCTTGCCTTGCCTTACCAAACGTGGACAGGTCCACCTAATATATTTCCCCGAGTCTCCCAGATTTATAAAATTCCCTGAGTATTCTAAGTTGGCAGACACCCTATAATGAAACTAATTACAGAGCCCATACAGCAGTACAGTTCCTCATTTCCTGTCGCAGTAGCATTCACTTCAGTCTCAGTACAAACGAATGCCAGTGACCTGCTCGTAAGTTCCCCTCACATTAGATAAAAACTTCAGAGCAAAACAAGCGACAGTAGAAAATGTAAACGGTCTCAGCAACATGCTACTTCCCAACACAAGCCATGTAGTTAGAGGGATAGTCGTTTAAAGTCATTATATCTTAATTTAAGTTACATTTACCAGCCAGACAAGCAGCTTTGGCCCAAAACAGTCACATCCAAGGAACGATGTAACGAGGGGCCAGGACTTTTAACGTAGTTATACCGATATTCGCGTGGTGAAACCCTAAAAAACCTCACTCAGTATGGCTGGCAGTACGTTTCAGAATTACGTGCCCTCCAAGCTCCGATCGATCGCAGTTCTGCGTGTATTAAAGCTAAATTAATATTTCATCGCCACGTCTTTTGCACTAAAAATACCATAGATTCGGTCCACGGCCCTAACAAGCAATACTGGGAACAATGAATTCAGCTATCAAACACAGACGATTACTTATGGTGCAGTCCTTCTAACAGCTACAGAAACAATCGGTGAAGTTCACTTACGTCATGAATGAGGTACAGGACACTGAATGCTCTTTCGGAAAGGTATGATGACAAAATATAAAACATTGATGATTACGACCAAATTGCAACATAATCATCTTTGCCTTGTACACAAACTCCAATGTGCAAATTCAACATGGATGCTTTCAATATAGCACTCTTAATGAAGCTGTTTGCAAAAAGACATATTTTTGTGGGAATCTGCCATTTATGAAATATACTATTCCTACGTAGCCATTTTGATTACCGAAAATGGTGACTTACGTGCCATTGCCAACAGAATTGAAAATTTTCCACCTTACATTAATTGAGCTCAATAACATAATTCAAGTAACTGGCTATGACATACTAAATTTTATGTACTGTCTTTCATAACAGTCCTTGTACTCTAGTAATAAGCGCCAAATATTAAGTTTTACCGTTTAAGATGGCGTCGAGCGTACAACAGGTACGCACGAATCCCGTATAGCAACAATTACCAAGGCTCATAAATAAACCTTGTCCCTAACAATACTTACATGGTGTTTGGTCTGGGACCCCCAGAGTTTGACATATATTCCACGGTAACACCGTGTACACAGTGATAGTGCAATTCATCGTACTTCAAATGTGCATTAAATTTACGATTGGGTGCTCTCCTTCTTGCGTTTATAATAGATCCAGCATGACGCTTTTGTAGTTTTATGAAGTTCTTATCCTGATACTCCTGTAAAGCTTGCTCCACCTGATAAAAAGTCGCGAACAAATCGCCAACTCTCAATGTTGATTCTCTACGTGCAATATTTTTCGAACTCATTTTAACACTGTAACACACTTTTCACCACACTGCATTATTATATTGGTCGTAACTTCTAAACAGAACCGTAGCTGACAAATCCACTTTTCTGGTTTTTTGGAAAACAAATGCGCATCGATAGCTCATACCGCCATCTCTTGCACTTCTCTCACACGCAGAAAATCTTGACCAATCACCATCGTTATCGGTAGAACCCTCTTTCCATAGACAAGTTACAGTTATGGACCCTCAGAAAAAGATGTTCCTGTGCTGGCTGTTGCTGGCACATACCGCCATTTTTGAGTGATTGTGAAAAATTTCCTATGCTGTTAACGGGGATGCGAGATTACGTAGCTCATGTATGCTAACAGTAGCGTAATTAGGAATTTTTCAAGGAAGGGGATATTTAGAAAATCACGTCCTTGGCAGTTATGCAACCCAACGCAACAACCTTACAAAAATATATTTCTGGGATTCCTTCTTTAATTTTAGACCAGCACAATCATGCGGGGAAAATATGCACGAATAGATTATATCCTTGTAGTTTGCTTAGTTCAGTCATAATTCTAATATAAATTTAGACATATTTCAAATTTCAAGTTGGATTTTGTCAAGAACTAAGAGTTTCTATACCAGTATTTACTTTTGCGCTCACTTTGATGACAGATTTCTCTTCTAGAACTGTCAGTTCGTTCAGTCACATGAAACTTTCAATTTTTCAAATAAATATTTATTCGCTTCAGGTTATAAAATATCATCTCTGGCGTAGATGTGGGTTGTACAAAATCTGAAACACTTTTAAAAGGTTTGTACATTTGATATGCTTTTATTATAGTTTTCATAGAACATTTTATTTTTATTAGTTTCGCTTTAGAAAGTTTCAATTAGTGTAGAATATTTTGTATACAAAGGAAAATTACAATAATTCGTCTAACTTTGGGAGTCTGTTTTCTCGTGTTCAGTGTCTTCATTAAAAATAATAATAATAATGAAGCCCAGTTGACATTTTTGTTATCGTACTGTCATTTTAGTTGGTTGATTTTTGTATCTATTGGCTATTCTAGACCCATACTATATTTTCATACATCTCAGTGACCAGGCGCAGAGTTCAGAGGGTGTGGACCTCTCTCAAATTCCGATATCTTTGTAAACTTTGCAAAATATTTTTAGGTGTATTTAGTAGCTAATTTTATACCCAGACCAGACCCTCTTTGAACATCCTCTGAAATAAATCTGGATACATGCGTGAAAGAGCTGGCTTATACTGTAATTGGATCTCATTTTCTGCATTTTTGTAGATATTTCCATAGATTCTTCCGTACTCTGATTTAATACAACTTGTTTTATCTTCCTTCTGACAGTTTTCTTTGGTCCTTTTAAACTTTGTAACAGCACCTTTTTGAATTATTCTCACAGCTTCTACTAATTTAATGTCTTCCTTTCCTTTCGTAAGAATATGTACAACGATTCATCGTAGGAAAATACTAATTCAATCGAATAAAAATAACGAAGAAATTAGAAATGCATGGAATTCATTACACGCTTCAAACAGAGCTTGTGACATTGTTCGATAAAGAAATTTGGACAATTTCTTCGAACACAAATTAGGTTAATTCCTTAAAATCTGTAATTATACTTTTACATCTGTTTTCTCATACTTACAAATAATCCTATCGATGATCAGAGGAGTATTTGACTTAGTAGATGAGTAGGGTACATCAGGAAACCAGCAGAAAGCATGATTAAAAGTGCTTCTATCCAATAAGACAGACGAGGTGGACAAAAGTTTGGTTCATAAGAATTAGAATAGTGTGATCTAAGTAGAAAAACACACTATTATTTATACAATGTTTGTAATAATGAAAAAACGAATACACATTATT
>JAGDQP010067760.1:581-11107 GCA_022664845.1 Lepisma saccharinum
CATTTCATGCACTTTTCCCACAAAGTCATTTTTTTTTTTTTTCTGGTCGTCTTCCTAAGCTTTACGACCGTCTTTTATACCACTAGAACACACGTGTACGGAATAAGCAATCATCACCGTAAACTTTTTTCATCAGTTCAGATGTTTCTGTATCTAAAAGTTTTACCGAGCTTGGAAAAAAAAAATAATAATAATATTGCTCCATCGTTTTTATGACTAGGTGACAGAAGGTACTGTTACTTTAAGCGCTATAACTTGTCAATCCGTTGATCGACTCTAGTGATGGCGGTCTCGTTTTGTAGAGGAGATATACAGCTTTGAGATTATATATTGTTTCAATAGATGGCATTAGTAGTTTCTGTAAATTGAAAAACGTTCCGTTATTTTTCTGACATACTGTGTAGGTCCTCATTTCTGCTTAATACAAGACTACAGAACATGCTCGGTCTCAGTGCTTTGCTTATTGGTCTACAGTAAAGATTTTTCTTATTGGTAAAGACGTCTTTCGCCATTCTTTTCACAGTTGATAACCTCTTTTACTTCCCAGGTACTTAAAATTCTATATCTGTTGTTTAATATTTTCTGTAGGTTTTTGTTCGTTCTATACTCAAATTCTTTAGGTTTCTTGACGTTTATCGGCATTGCATTTTCTTGATAGTGTCCTTAAAATATTTTTATCTATACGTTAACTTCATTGTATTCTGAAATCTGAGCAGCCAGTCTTGATAGATACTATGCTTTTGTTTCGTACGTGAGATATTGTAACTGGAATTTCGTGTGAAACGATGTTTTTTGTGTGAGGACTAAAAAAAAAGAAAAAAAATCCATGTAATAAAGAAGGTGGGTTGCTTATGACTTGACTGTTAAGTTTTTGGAATTGATGGTTGATGCAGAAAAACATTTATCTGTATTTTCTATCTGTTGTAGGCGATGAAGCCCTCGACTGCGGAGTATTGGCTGCTGAAAGAAGTCTCCTATCTGGATAACTTTGGTCAGGAGCAGTTCCAAACGAAGACTAATACTGGGGCTACGGTAGTTCTCGGTGTGGGTCCGCATGGAGTTAGCCTCTATGACAGCGAGAGTGCGTTGACGCAAAGGTCAGTTCGAGTTTATGTGTACATTACATAGTGCTGATTTTTTTAACATACAATAGAGTTTCTCTAGTCCGACACGTATAGCACTGGACCTTGTCTGATTTAGTGATTATAGAGATCTGGGTGAAGTGGCGGACTATAGAGACTCTACTGTATCTCAAGTTACTTGTAGGATTTAAGTAATCGAAGTCTTAAGAGTAAAGACTGAAAGGGTACAGAAATAAATTGGTTTCTTCTGACGTTGTGAATAATTAATATTGGTCACTATCCTCTTAGGTGGTCCATGCTAACGTCAGGGTTACACAATACGAATCTAGTCATAACCTAACGTAACGCTTACCTGCTAGTTCCATATGACTTCGTTATATGTATTAGAATTAACTCTTAAGCTTTCGCGCCAGCTTCGAGTTCTTTTTCAAGGAGCAGAATTTTGGTGTGAGGAAAAGGTGAAACACAGGATGGTTAATCTGCTTCCATTTCACCATCGTAAACTGTGCATCACAACCGTACGAGGCGATGTTAAACGATTTTGATACAGTGTTGCCAGTTTGTGAAGGAGGAATATCAACGCTGTTTAGGTTATTATTTTCTGTTCTTCTTGGAATAATATCTTTCAAGAAAATAAAAATGAATACGCAGTACACTTAAACTAAAGACTGTGTTACTTTTTTGAAAGATTTTATTACGAGTAGTAGTACAGAAAATAACCCAAACAGTGTTGATTTTCATCCTTCACAAACTGGCAACATTGAAATCGACATCGTTTGACTTATCGCTTCGTACGGTTGTGATGCAAAGTTTATGACGGTGAAATGGAAGCAGATTAACCATCCTTGTGATTTCCTCATAGCAAAAACTTTATTTTTATTGATAAAGAACCTGGAGCGGGCTCGAAAGTTTGGAGTTAATTCTAATCCATCCACCGGGGTCATTATGTGAAAGATCAACAGGTAAGCGTTATAATTATATGATCCGTCCACGTGAAGTAACTTTACTGGATAACGAAAGGTTTTTTATTATTTGGTGAGTTGAGAATCATAGCAGTGTAAGTTAAATCTCCCTCAAAATTGGAGTAAACAATGAAAATGTCAAGTATCTTGTGATTAAACCCTCATATCTCGATATTTTCTTTTTAAATGCGATACAGTAAGAAGTAAGTGAACTGTGTAGATCATTTCGGTTCAACACTGTATTAAAAATGCTTATGTCTGTAATTACGACTGCTGACTGTCACCACTATGGATCTCAGCCCTCCTTTTATTCATTGCGTGTGAAGGTTCATACAGATCTTTCGTGATTCTCCATATGCTCAGTTTATTTTATTTTCATGTATTTACTTGAGATCTAATAGTTAGCAGAAGTCGTAATTTTCGACGTAGAATGGGCTTTGTGAAGAATAGATTAGTTACCATTTGTAGGAATGGTTGCTTAGGATTTTTCACTCTGTTAAATTCTTCCCTGTTTCTGTTCACTGATATTCCTTAGTCTGGGATAAAAACAGGTGTATAATAAAGTTTTTCTACATGTCTTGAAAAATCCCTGCCCCTTCTCTCTCTTGCTGGCGGCTAGATACTGCAAAAGTCGAATACTTACTTCCTCCTCGGCGCTACATCTCGGGGTGAGCTTTGGCCTCCTGTGCAAGCAGTCTTCTTATCTTGAGCCATTTGCTTCCATCCTCTTACTTTCATCCTTTGGAGATCACATTATCTATCCATCTTCTCTTTGGTTTTCCACTTTCCGTTTACAGTACAGTTTTCCTTCCATCATTTTCTTTGGCATTGCTCCGTCTCTCATTCTCTACGTGGCCTAACCATCTAATTCGTTGGCTTTTGATGTATCTTATTATATTTTGTTTCTTAATGATCTCTTCTAACTCATCATTGTACCTCTTTCTCCATATGTTCCTGTCCTTGACTGGCCCGTATATTTTCCGTAATATTCTCCTTTCGAAGCGTTTTAATGCGTTTTCTATTTCTACAGTAATTGTCTGTTTCTGAGGAATATGTAACCACCGGTCGTATCATTGTGTTGTATATTTGCAATTTAGTAGCTCTTGATATTAGTTTACTTTTGATTGACGTGATATGTGCTCTGTTCCCTACCTGTATTCTGTCGTGCACATACATGCTCATATTATTTCTATTATCTATTAGGTTCCTGGATTTCCTTCTTATTTCAGGTGTTGAGATTATCATCTATTTTGTTTTCCCTTCATTCACTTCTAGACCCATTTTCTTTGTTTCTTGCTGTAATTCCTCAAAATACCTGCCTCAGTGCAGAAGTCGAATACTGGATTAGTTTTTACCGTCCTCGTCTAAGTAATTGTAATGTAAAATAAAACAGTGGCTAAAAATGTTTTTAAATGATTTAATTATTTTTTTTTACCTATTAAAGTGTTTTTATTACTTCTTTTCTCTAGCATACCCTATACAGCAATCCAAAGCGTTGCCTCACAGCGCCGTAATTTCCGCTTGATGTACCTGAATCTTTCTACTGAGGAAACCGTGCTTGATCTGAAACTGGAGTCTTCCCATGCAGCCAGTGGCCTCTACAGAGCAATTACGGAAAAACACGCATTTTACAGTTGTGAGACTGTTCGGAGTGCTGTCACTTCACAATTCATTAGAGATCTCAAGGTAATTGAATTCTTTCTTTCGAAAAGTACGTTGTTCTCAGATAAATTTATTGTTGTTATTAAAGGCCTATTATTGTGTAAAGGTCAATAATTAGTGCCCAATTATTTAGTTATTATCTTGATGTGAGTAGTTCGGAGACCACTTTAAACTGTAGGCCGCATCCTAAGGACGTTAATGTCTTCTTCAACTGAAGGGCAGTGACAAACCACCTTTGGATCATATACCTGTCTCCGGGTAGGACACTCATAATCAATCATTTTAACATTGTCTCCCGTAAATGAGCAGTTTTATTCGTGTCATTAGAGTCCCGGGTTCCACTTATATTCTACACATAAATAGTGTTGAGAAAATGAAAATAGAGTATAGAGTAGTACAGTTATGGACAAACGTTTTGACGGATATCTTCAACTAACTTTTCTTATTATTACAAAACTAAATCTATTGAAATATCGTATATCTTTGTTGACGTGCAGAGATATGCACAATAACCTGACGTTATATTTGTGGAAAATATTGTCCTGATATTTAGCTAAAGGAGGGGGGATATTTGAAAAATACAACTTTTCGGGTTGCACAAAATTCTTACAAAGTTGTATAACCCTCTAGTTTTATCCCGGAAAGGAATATTTTTGAAACTCAATGGGAATTATTATTCCTAATTTTAATTTTAGTTCATAGATGTTACACACAGGAGGGACATCTCTGCAAATTTAGGAAATATTCTCTTAAAGACATGCGTCAAAACTTTGGTTCATAGCAGCACCTATATTAATTAAGCCTGTGTCTCATGGGAAAACTCAAGTAATGGATTGTCCCTGCGGATAGATACGTTGTAAAATCAACGAATGGTTGTTTCGAGTATGGATGAAAAGAACGTGTGTTCATTTGACCTAGTTTCTGATGAATAATCGTCAAAGAACTGGAGGGATAACCAAACGGTTAGAATAAACCTATTTTACAGTTGTCAACTAAAAGCAAACAACTGACTGTATACGAAATTTTTGTTTTTCTACCTTTGATATTAGTTTCCTCATTGGATTTCTTGTCTGCCAGTCCTAGAGTCAGCTTCTGATAGTGAATTCATAATGTAAATTTTAATCTCAACACTTTATACGGTGGCTCAGTTGGTAGAGCGCTCACCTCTGGTGCTAGGGGTCGTCGGATCGATCCCTGCTCATGCCATGTGGGCTTTGTGGTGGACAAACACCGTGTGCGTGGGTTTTCTCGGGGTGCTCCCGTTTCCTCCCACTTTCTTCATTCCACCAATTCATCCCATCATCATCCAGACGGCCTGAGCCATAGTTGCCTAAAGACCTTAAAATAAATATTCAGTTCAATTCAACACTTTACTGAAATCCCGTTGAAATCAGACTGCAATTCTTTGCTGTTTATTGTGCCGAAGACATAATGAGCATCACTAAGGAGTTCCTATGTTTGAAAATATTTGCATATTTTCTTACTTTGAAGACCGCATTGTACCAAATAGAACCTCCTACATGACCTAGTCGGTAGCACGCTCGCCTTCAGTGCGAGTGGTCCCGGCTTCGATTCCCGGTGGTGGCTCAAAATTTCGATGTTAAATCAGCATGTAGAGGACAGTTGCTGAGTTAAGGAAATAGCATACTGTGGTCACGAAAAGTCTGTCATGGGGTCTACGAAGTAACGTTACGCTGACCTCATAACTCCCTGCTTGATGAATATAATCCAGTCCTCTGACAGCCCAGTTTAGTTGATATGTACCAGGAGAACGAGTTCTGTGTTCTTTGCTTCGCGGTGTTGTGTGAGGTTGGCGCATAGGATCACCACGTACACGTGACCAGCTAGTAAAATTCTGTGATAATTCACCCAGTCACGTGAATTTTGTCATGTGAGAGAAAGAGTGCGGTAGAATTGTTTTTTACGTTCGGCAGCAGACGAATTACCTTGAAAATTTCATTAAAAAAAATCAATTTTCCAAATATACCTAGTTTCTGAGCTATAGGCGATGGTCGCTGTGGCATCATTACAAATGACGTCATAGCTTGACACACAATTACTTAAACAGAGCGGCCGTAACTCAGTGGTAGAGCGTAGGCTTATCATTTGGAAGGTCCTGGGATCGATCCCAGCTGCCTACTATTCTGACTGAGGTTTTTCCTGTCACACCAGACAAATGCTGGGATGATTGATACCTACAAACTAGACCCTGTCCGGCCACCTTACACAATTTTCTCCCCCACCCTATCCTGGCCTGAGCCTCAACCTAAAGGCCTTAAAGTCAACTCAGTTCCATTCAACAATTACGTAAACGGTTAGTTATATGGATGCATCGAAAATTATTTCTGAAACACCGTGTATTTCGGTGCTTTTGTTGATCATTTTCCTTCAGCAATGGATTTGAAAAGTTTCTGCATTGATTTTCCTTGCGTTTGAGAATGTACTTTATTTTCACTTGAGTAGGGCAGATTACTCCTATGATATTGTATATCATAACTCGTAAACCAAGAGGAATGTACGAAGTATGCTGGAAAACAGCAGTCGATCACGTGGTTTCGAAGCTGTGACGTAATACAAGTTGACCCTTCCTAGTGCAAACGTTTGGAGAAATAAATTTACATCAGTGTTGCACTTCTTTCAAAGTGGATTTTTTTTCTCAACTCCGTGTTTCTCGTATTAAGAACTTTGTGCTACATAGTACAGCAGGGGAAGAGAAAAAAAAAGTACAAAACTGTACAATTCTTGGTGTATAAGTTTGATACGCAGGTGTGACTCAGCGAAATCAGACGACGGTCTTCCATGCATCATTAGTAATTATGCAACGGACTGCGACGCACGATGTTTCTGCCTGTGACGTAAGAGTCAGTAAATGCAGTGAGCTTCTAGGGAGGTGGTTGTCCATGCGTATTTGTTGCCGTTGCTTTTAGGATTGCGTTGAAAGGGTTAAACGTTGGAAAGTTAGAAGTAAACAAAGCCTTCCTTATCAAAGAGTCATCAAAACCATCCAAGGTAAGGTAACAACAGTTTCAGTAGATTATAACCTAGGATTAATGTTAGCCTTACTTTATCAAGATGGCCAACAAAGTTCGCCATTATTAATTTTATTTTTTCTGAATTTCAGGGAACAATATTTTCAATATTTAACGAAGATACATCCCTTGGGAAGAAATACGTTTTCGACATCCGAAGAACCTGTCGTGAGGTGTACGACAACGCTCGCCGTGCTCTGTATCAAAATAGAAACGCAATGCAGATGTCAGATCAAGATGGCAGCAGTTGCAAGTTGAATTCTGAGAAATGTGAAGACTGTGATAGCGAAAAATGCAAGGTAAATTTCTTTCTGTTCTTCTGTAGTACTTTCACTATTGTTTGGGTAGCTATTTACGGGCTAAACCAGTAAGGTTGGGGGGTGGGGTGCTGTTATTAACATGGGATCGTAGGCTCACTAAAGTGCGTGTCTCACCACAGTCTCTCGTCAGAAATTCCACTTAGTACTTGCAGTATCGTTGAGTCTCATAAGTAATTAAGTGGAAGGTTTTAGTACCATTTAATTCGTAGCTGGTAATGGAATTTTAAGTATTCGTCATGTCCTTTTAGATTGTCCAGGATATAATAATCTCAGACAACGTTATAACATCCCCAATGACATGGCGTCATTGTTAGGGGATGAATCAGATATGTTGCGAAGAGTTCTTATGTATGTTCAAGAGACAGGTTTATCTCCGTCTATTTGAGATGATTGTGTTCTTTAGCTGTTAAGTTTTTATATAGTAGTATTATTTCATTTTTGTTAAGGCCCATTTACAGCCTTCACGTTTTCAGCTTATGCTAAAGACCCTCTACATCTTTAGTTTTTACCACATATTTTATGTTTCTGAAGACACTTTACATCTCCAGCTTTTATATGATTTTATCATTTTAGTTAATTAACAGCTATGTTTAGACGTGACAAAGATAAGGGGCTTCCCCCCGTATTGGGACGGGCGTAAGCCATAGTGCTGTTACAGCCCATAAAATTCATTTTATCTTACCGTAACTGGTAAGTGTCGCTTCGTGCCTGCTCGTGAAGTATTTCTAGGTCCAATACATGTAAATGCTGTACAGCTCACAACGAGCTTTTGTATTTGATGCGCGATATTACGTCAGAAAATCAGTGTTTATTTTACGTTAAGGTTCCACGATAACCTATGCATGAAAATGGTGATAAGATTCGACTCTGAGGAATCTATTTTCTGCTAGAATATGAATTTGTCGAACTTTTACTTGGCTGCGAATGAGCTAGTGGAGTAATTCCCCTCCCCGCCGCCACTGTCCCATCTTCTGGAGGTCCTTCGCATTTTTAATATTAGATTTTGTTCAAGGAACAATGCGAAATCATTAAGATGGATACACGTGTTAGCACATTGGGTAGTAGCTTAGATATTACTCTGTTGTCTAAACCAGGGGTCTGCAACTGGCACCGGTTTAGACTGGTCTCGAAACAAATTCAAAATTACAAGTGTAACCTGCAAAAAGGTTAAACTATTAAAATTCCGATAGTAGCTTTGAGTTGGATCCTTTTTAATGCGTCCCTGCCCCCCCCCCCCGCTTTTTTTTTTTTTTTTTTTTTTGTTAAATCAGGCCCGCTGACAAAACATGTTGAAGATGCCTGGTCTAAATCATATGTGGGAATTGAGCGGGGGAGATCTTGAGCGTTCGACTCCCAGCCAATACATTTTTCTACTATCATCAGTGGTCGATTTGCCATGGGGATACCGGGGATTTTTCCTGGTACCAGAGGATTTCATGCCCGATTGTTGAATCCAAATATCATCCCAACCAGGGATAAAATCTTCTACCCAAACAGGTACTAGGTTCAAACTTACCAGCAATCATTACCCGTATGATCCCCCTTTCGTAATTTATAACAAATCGAACACTGTCTATCATTACCAATATTTGAGATAAATACACAGAGAGATATTTTGACAATTCACATAGATTGACAGTCCTGTTTAGTTACCAATTATTTCACTGGAGTGCTACGTAAAAAAAAGAAGAAGAAAAAAGAAAAACACCAACTTCAAGACCGCTAAAATAATTTGCTCAGTACTTCACTTGTTTGTCATGCTTCCTCAGACACAGACGAGTCTAAAAGGGTAAAAACTTGTACCATATGTAAACTGCCATAGGTAGGAACTGGGCATTTTATTTGATTCGGGAATCATTTTACACTTCGTCTTTACCTATATTTCAAATGCTCAGATATATATATATATATATATATATCTTCCTATCTTGATGAAATCGACCCTCCTTTACCGGACTACGCACCACAAGCGAATGCAGCCACAGGAGGGTCGATTTCATGAAGATAGAAGGTAAAATTCCTTTCAGTTCGACCCTCCTGAGTCGATTTCTTGTGGAGCGCTTTTCAATCGACTCAGCCTAATATATATATAGGTAATCAAACGAATGTAAGTTAAAGGATCATTCTCAAATTTTGGGGCAATTTGAGTCACTCTTAATTTAGGACAGAGGAGTAATTTCTAGCATTTAAGCGCAAAATTTGCATTTAACAATGTTGACAAATGGCGAAATACCTGATCTGTTCCTTAGAATCCAAAGGTTAATTTGACATGCAAAATAGAACTTGCAAGAACTCAAATAAGAAAGATGGATCAAAGTTCTTAGATACTACATGACCCATACAAATGTAGATTACAAAAGTTTTACGTAACTTCCATCATAACATGTCACCTCCATGGCAATTAAAGAAAAAGGAAATTTAATAAATTCTGGAAATATGTTCCTTGATGTATAGACCACCTTTATATGTTCATTATAGCATGTAAAAGGCTAAAAATTTTATTATTTTAACAAAGTGTCGAATGAAATTGCCCAAAAGTTTCAGATTGACTCTAAATGGAATAAGTTAATCTATGATTTTTTTATGTTTTTTTAATTTATCTTTTACTAAGACAAACTCTTCGTTTTTGTAGGCTTCAAAGGAACAGCTAGCGATGCTGCTGGACGCCATGATTTGCCGCATCTGCATGGACAGTGAAATAAACACTGCGTTCTTTCCCTGTGGACATGTGATCTCTTGCCAGGAGTGTGCTGCTCGATGCGAACGTTGTCCTGTGTGTCGAGCAGACATTCACCAATCTCAAGTCATTTACCTCCCCCTCGCTTTGCGTGACCGTGGGCGAAACACAAACCCTCATGATCTCAAGCCCATGGACGACGCCGAAGTTTGTTGATATGAACTACAACTACCACTTTGAAGGAACTGTCACTCTGTGCAGACAGCCCAAAACATGTGTGCGCGTGTGTGCATTGTGGGCGAGTACGAAACGCACGTTTCCTGCTGAAGATTGGTCGTCTTCAGTATCTGCTGAAATTTCAAGTATTAGTGTAGTGTGTGTGTGTGAATGCGACAGATTAGTCGTTGTACGTGATTTTGAAATTCTTACGTCGTGTAAGTGATTTGTTTTTTAAAAAGTTGGCGAAGTCCCGCCTGCTGTTACAGGAAGAAAATGGCGAGTATTCTTTAAGTATTCACAAAGTTTACGTTCTATTAAATTTCGCAACAGAAAAAAAAATGCTGGAATGATGCTGTAAAGGTTTTATCTGCCGACAAAGTATCTTAATTTTGTATTAAAGTCGTTTATTTTCCTGTTTTTTTGTTAGTGAAGGAATTGTGAAGGTTTTTTGTTTTTTTTTAATGTGGTTCAAAAAGGCAGAAAAAGCAAGATTGTTCAAACCACAATGGAGTGGTAACTGGGCAATGTACATCAGAACAAGTCTTGGGAGTGTTCTCAGCAGGAAATGACATTTG
>JAGDQP010067761.1:0-11107 GCA_022664845.1 Lepisma saccharinum
TTAATATACCTACTTTTGTGAAGAGAGAACGATTGTATTATTGACTTGTCCGTCCTCACGCATTCCAGATAATTATAGTGTGCTGGTCCTTCGGTACGCAATCAATGGCGTTTTAATTTATCAAAGCTCAGAAGGTGTTGCTCCTATTGACAGAGTGGATGTCTCATTAATTACTGTGAATAGATTATTTAGGAAGATTGACAAAAAGGATCAATAATGTATATAGTTATTGGTAACGCGCATTCTTTTGTGATCATGCAAACAAGCTAACTTTAAGAGGTCTCAATGTCTACCCGCTATGATTTTTCATGTTATCGAATATACTGGGTAAGTAAGTGACAATGGAAGTTTAGAGAAGGGACGTGTTATCAAACTGTTTTAGTTGAAAGTAAAAAAGGAAAGGTTCTCTAAAAAATAAGGTTCATATTTAATCTCATTGTATGTTTACAAAATAACTGTTTCGTCCTTTTTCGTAACCAACGTTGCGGAAGAAACCATTTTAACAGTTTAATAAACTGTATTGTAGTAAACTGTATCATTTGCATGGTGTACTATTTCGAACAGAGCTGGAACCGGTTAAACTTTGGGTGACTGATGACTCGGACATAGCTGGCCCGGCGTGAAGCTTGACCCAAAGACCTGGTTTGGGCACTTTTATGATGTGTGAATTTTCGGCGTTGTATTTTTTGTGCTCTGGAGTTTAATACCTTAGGTTCCGATCACGACTGATGCCTTGTTTACATTACTAACATCTTACCATAGTTAACGTTAACCCGAGTTCATTTTGGTAATGTAAACGGTAGTTACCGTTAACGCGGGTTTCAAATTTAACTAGCGTCAACTTACGACGGTTATCTTGTAACGTTAGTAAGAAACGGCTATCTAAACGCAAGTTAGTTATTGGGCACGGCTCACTTCGTGAGTTTATTCCTTTCTTTATCGAAATATATAGCATCCTAGTGGTGCGTATCACTTTTAAAGTATAACACAATGATGGCAGAACTAACCTACAAAATGTTACGCTACAATCAATCCATTTACTTCATTTTTTTATAATGTAATCCTCTCCCGTGTAACAAGAAGATTCTTTACTCTACGGAGACCTATACCTGTTTCTTTACAGACAATGGTAGAACAAGCAGGATAACCAAGTTAAGTTCGGTAGTCTGAACGCAAGTTAGTTATACCCGTAAATCTTACCATCGTAAAATATTAATCTAAACAAGGCATGAAAGACACACTGCTCAAATTCAAAGAAAGAATTTAATCTTTTCAGAGGGGAAAGTGGGACCACTCCCTTAGAGAAGATTTTCATCGCAGATAAGATGAGAAATTTCTGCTAGAAAAATAAAGTGGGACCATTGGTAGTTGTTTCCGATGGGAACAAAGACATAAGCATTAAAAAAAAATGTATTTCCATTTATTCAGATAAATTCTTCATCTCTTGAATATGAAAACAACACAATAAAATGCTAAAACTGTAAAAAGAAGCAAATGGGAGCATGTATTCGTAAGAAGCAACAAAGAAAAGTATTGTTCTTTTGAGAGAAAAGAGTAAAAAAAAAAACTTCATTTCACAGGGATTTAAACCAGCTACCTACTGGCCAGCGATCCAGCGCTTTATCCTCTAGGCCAGCGTTTCACAACCTTTTTCATGCCGCGACCCCTTATACCATGCCTTATGTTATTACTGTTTATTAATTTGTGTAACTGAGAAACAGACCTGTCCAAACGAAAGTTTACAAGATATTGCCATGGAATTTTCTGCAATTACTTACAAGATCCTGAAGTTTTAACACTTTGAAAATGATTATCCTAAACTAAATTTTAATTCCCCTTCAAAAGTGAACCTGGCTTATGTGAAAATCAATGTTAACTTCTCCGTGTCTACTTTTATGAATTAGTACCAAGAAATTAAGTCTATAAAATATTGTAGGACCTCTCGATCTTGATGTACTTCACTTTTTAGTTTGAACCTCAGAAGGGGAGTTAAAATTTTGTTTTGGAAAATTATTCTCACAGTGTCAAAAGTAGGTCTTGTGAGTAATTGTAGAAATTTTTTATGTAGAAACCTTGGGGGTTGCGACCGTCACGTTGAGAAACCCTGCTATAGACAACCTGGGCAAGTGCGAGACAACGTTCAACGATTTCTTCTATGTATCTTTCTCCTGACTTCTACTCATATATACAACTCCTGACGTTGTATTTTTGTTCTTGAGAAATGTTATCAGGTCTTCTGTTGTCAATTCTAACTTACAGCGATTTACTATACAGTAGGGCTTCGTCGCTCGATGACCTTCGCCGTACTGAGTGACTGTGGCTCAGTGGTGGAACGTTGTCTTAGCATTCGGAAAGCTATGGGTTCAATCCCAGCAGCCGACCATCATGACTGAGGTTTTTCCTAAGTCACCCAGACAAATGCCTGGATGGTACCTTCAACTAAGGCCCTCCTGACACCTTCCCACACATTTTACCCCTCCTCTATCCCGTCTGAGTCTTAGATCCCTAAAGATCATACATAAAAAAAAAAACCCTTCACTGTTACAAATTACGGAAACGAATATGACTAGTACGCATGATACATTGTGAACCACTCTAATAAGATGAGAAATCGCTCTTTTAAGTTTGACGAATAAATTACATGCGTAAATCATCGGAATCCCATCTAGGAAGATCACATTTCTATTCAAAGCGAGAGTGTTTCGTTGATAAACACTCTTTTCAATTTAAAAATCCGCTCTAAAATAGAGTTGTACCTCTTTCCGCTCCATAAGATAAGATATTCCGCTCTTACGAATTTATTGTGTAGTGCAGCTATACAAAACACGGGAGAAAACTTACAGCTACCTGGATGACAATACATATTAGATAATATAGTTGAGCGAAACTGATTGCTTCTGAATTATATTTGCCAAATTTCAAAATTCCTTTCACTCGTGCCACCAAGAGCGTACGCATGCTGTAGCTAAAAGAAAGCAACTTAGAATGGAAAATATATCACATACTCATGGAATTTATCTCTTTTTGCTGTTTGAAGACTTCCTTATCGTAATAATGATAATTAAATTAGTTAATAACGTACTTTTTAAATGTATTTAATGAAGAAACTTCCCAAAAGATTACTGGAACTGTTTTAATATGTTTATTTCATAAAGATTGGACATTCCTGATGTACTAATTTGTATTTTGAAATTGTTCATTTTTATTATTCTAACGTATGTAAAACACACTTGAGCTCTCTTATTTTACTAAATAAAGGTTGTAACACCGCCACACATTGAACAATTTAGAAACTAAGGGTACTAAGAATAGTTTCATATGAGAGAGCAGCTTCGTGTTTTTCTTTCCTTTAAGAGATTTGCTATGTGCTTCATTCTTGATCAAGCAAAATGTGGTTAACTCGAAATCAGGCATCTATCTATGAGGAAAAGAAAACACAGTATCTACAAAGCTTAAACTACTGATGTTTAAAAATGCCTTCAACATTTTCTTTCTCTTATTTTCCTTACTATTAAATTATGAACCACATAGACATTCATGGCATAAGCTTGTCACATGGCAGAGTGATAACGTCCCTTAACGAGCACTTCTAAAGACGCGGAACAGGAAGGTAGTGGCCAGTTGTCTAGATAACATGCCGTCATTCTCCTGCTGTGACTAAGTGATACCCAAAACGTCAGTCAGGATGGCCGTCAGACACCAGGACTTGAACCCATGTTCATCCGCAGTGGCGATACGAAGTTCGAGTCTGTAATGACCAGACCACAGGGATGGGTATTTTATTTTTGTTTCTCCACCCCTAGATATAACATTTCTTCTACTTTACATGGTCGAATTACTTTGCTGGCATTCTCAGCATTGGGGTACAAATATATAGAAAGCCTTTAACAAAATGCCTGTTCGAATCAGAACTCTTCCCGTGTAAGTATCTTAAACATTTTGCAAGCTGCAATGCTATAGTCTCAGCCAGGTGTGTTTACGATTTTTATTTTTACTGAACCTTCAACGAAAAATTACAATATTCATTTTAATATTGAGTAAACAAGTACGCGAGGAGTTCAATTGAAACAAAAAAATAATAATAAAAAAAGCTTTATAAAAACATACCTTTCTTAAATAATTCGTACTAAAAAGAAAGTATAATTTTCCTTATGCATGACTAAAAAGAAAAGCATGGGGCGCTCTCTCATACACACTTTATAAATTCTTCAATTGGCGCGCTCCATGCTTTTCTTTTTAGTCATGCGTAAACAAAATTATTTTCTACTTTTTAGTGCGAATTGTTTAAGAAAGGTATGTCTTTAATTTTTTAAATTATTTTTTCGAGTTATTTCGGAGTTCGGATACTTTTTGCTAAGGTTTTGCGTTCTGCAACCAATCAAACGTAACCTTGCTGCAGGCTAGTATATATTTTAGGATAATGAAGTCCATATTAAAACCTCTTAAAATATGCTTTTAAAGTACATAAATATATAGAAATATATGGAAGTAACAATGGAATATTATATTGTCACCCCACTTACGTCGCTGTTCAAAATTTCATCATTGAATGAGTTAAATGAATGTTACAACATTTGAGGACACCACGAACCATTCTCAACTAAAGAAAAGAATGTAAAAAACTGAAACTAAATATTACAGAAGCTGAAAAAAGTCCTCAATTGATTTGTGTTTTAAAATTGTTAATAGCAATTCAGGTTAGTAAAAAAAAATACACTTTTTTTTTTTAGAAAAATAAGAAAATGAACATTTTCATGTGTAATGATCAAGTGCCTGTACACTGACTCAGAAAATATTGAAATTTCAAGAACCCACTGTGAAATTTTGTAGGGCTTTAGAGAACTAACAGCTACATGTTAATATGCTTAATATTTCCTACGACATTAGCGATGATGTATATCGTATGTTTTTCATTAAAACAGCGGATTCTTCAACTTTTTGATATTACAGGCCTCAACTGGAGGTTATGGCATATGCTACCAGGCCAAAAGTAATGGGATACGCATGAACTTTCGTGTAGGACTCTTTCTAGTTCGACGAAGTACAGCAACACGAAGTGTTGTAATCAATTCCACAAGTGAACCGGAAACTTTTGCAGAGATATTGAACCATACCACCTGAATAACCACCCTAAGCTCACCTCGAAATTATAGGTGCAGGATTTTGGGTTCAATGGATCTCTCTATTACCTCCCATAAGCGCTACACTGCGTTCATATCGGACTAACGAGGTGGCCACACCATTAGCCGTCCTCGAAAATATCTATAATACTACTGGAACCAATTCTGGACAACTTGATTCCGATAACATGGTGTATCACTTTGCTGGAACATCCCATCGCTGTGGAGGTACATGAAGTCAATGAAGAGCTCCAAACATTTATCAAGTAGTGTAGAGTAGTTTAGGATAACCGGCGGACCTAACTCATTCATCGACTTGAACAGCAGTATGGAACAGTTACGAAGCAACATGGTGTATTGTTGAAAACCGGATTCCATAAGCTCTTGGGATCTGAGACATAACCGAACTCTACTATCAACTCTACGAGATTGAGGCTGTCTCGTCTCGAAAATGTCTTGTTCAGAAAGTGTCTCGTCTCGAAAAGATGTGTATTGTTTAGTACGATAGTTCTATCTCGTCTCGTTTTACAGACATTTCTCTATCGGATATCGTGGGCAACACTACCATTGGTGCCCAGACTCCTCGGACTGCGCCGTATCTTGTCAGTTCTTCAGAGTCCAATTATGGTGTCTTCTACTCTCACAGTTCATGGAAGCGAAAGAACACTGCGCTGATCTTGTGCAGTCAATGTGGATGTGATTTAAATCAGTGTCTGTACTCAGAAGTCGTTGATCATTGTTATGATGCACTCACGGTCATCCACTCCGCTGTTCACGGTGCCTTCTACGAAGCATTTCCAGTAAATACGGAACACCGTAGATCGAGAAATGTTGAATGTTCAGACAGCTTCAAAAATGGCATGTCCCATCCGCCTGGCGCATGAATCGTTAAAGCTTCAATAATTCAAATCTCCTTGTCATGATCAGACTGGCTCTTGCTCCAAATGACTTACAAGATAATTTATCTCAACTTATCAAGGTTTTGGTATTCTCCCAAACAATCACTTCATCAGTGGCATCACTAAACAATTTGCATCCCATGACTCTTTTAAATTCCAGGAAATTAATTCACACATAGTTACTTGAATCAACAGAATTTCTAAGTAATTCCATAAAGCAAGGGCCTAAAAGAGATGTTATGTTAGCTTCTTGCTTTGTGGTAATACTTAACATGGCATCTTTTGTTAGGCTTCAGCTGTGAGTGCTCTGAAGCTTAATGCGCCTGCTCTGTCCGATTGTCGACAACTTTAAACTCATGAATTACTATTCCAGGAAAGTGGTTGAGGTATCGCTGAAAAGGTCTCGACAACGCTAGCTCAAACATGTTTAGATGATACACATTGCAGGGGCGGTGCAAGAGGTACGGGGTGCAATTTATAACTTTGCAATTGCCACGGCTAGGAAAAGGGTTGAGGTGTCATTAGAAAGGTCTCAGCAAGACGAAAAGGTCTACTCGTATCATTCATCCAGATCGCAAGGGCGGTTCCCCACTTCCCAGAGGGAACATTTTCAACTTCGGAACTACTAAGGCTAGGAAGATGGTTAAGGTTCCGTTGGAAAGTTCTCGTTAAGATGAGTCAAATACATACAGATCATACACATTGTAGGGGCGGTTACGGAGATGGGGGCAGTTTATAACGTAGGAACGATTAGGACTAGAAAGATGCTTGAGGTGTCGTTGGAAAGGTCTCGCAATTTTTCCAACGGAACATTCGTCATATAAATAGGATGCTCACAGCTGAAGTCTGGTGTTAGTGCATGAGCGGATTTACAGGTTGCATGGGGACATTGCCCCCGTCATTTCAGAATGACTATGAGAACCCCCAGAATAGCTTCCACCCTTCAAGTAATTGCCCCCCAGGATATCTCTCCTAAATCTTAAAAATCCGCCCATGCGTTAGCATATATGCATAGTCCCCCAGCTGGACTCCGCATCACCTGTCTTATTTGCTCTTCGGTTTCTTAAACCGAATTAAATACAATAAAATAAATAAGATCAAGGGTAAAAAATAATTGTGTAGTCTCCTTAACCCAATTAAATTTTAATTTCACTCAATTCTTAAGTAAATTTTCTGTGTATTTCTTACATTACTATGTGAATACGCCAGTAGCGGATAAAGGATTTTGGTGAGGGGGTGCAAGTGGAATAAACCAGATGCATTTTCGATATATTACAGCTAACTGATTTTTTCAAGTATAAATTTGTCATCTATCTGCTCCTATTGCTGGAATATGACACCAGTGTTGCTCAAAATTCACATTTATAGATAAATCGAAGCTTTTTTTTTAGATAAATTGTTGAAATAATGCTATATAAATAAATTATTTTCCCTTGAGGGTGGCGCGCGCCTCCCGAGCCCCCTAGCTGGATCCGCCACTGTAATACGCGTAGATTGGACTGCCAAGTATTGACAAACATTCTACGAACTCTTGCTTTGCTATCGATTGTCTACACCACGGTCAGGAGGAAGTGATATATTCTTCAAGTTCCAGTTAATGATGGTAAACTCCATTTAATTCCAGGCGGACCGTCTAAAAACGTTTAATCGTTTTTCCGTGTACACACGGGCGTTTCGAACTATTGCTGCAGGGAAACCGCGACTATTTACATCCCCTCGCCCTTTCGGCAACCCTGAATGCGATGCCGTACGGTGGGTGGGCTACAGATGAGGGGCTGGATAACCTCCAATGTAGTGGAGAAACTGTGCATCTTATACATCTTAAAAATAGCCTCAGTCCATATTAAATAATCACTTATTTAATTTTTTAATGATCTTTAAGCATCTATGTCTCAGACCGGGATAGGGTAATCTTAAGGAGTGGATCAGGGACTAAGTTGAAGGTACCATCCCGGCATATGCCTGGTGTGACTGAGGAAAAATCCTGGTGAAACCTCAGTCAGGATAGTTTTCCTTTGGTATCGAAGCTAGGACCTTTCGAATACCAAACACGCTCTACCAACTGAGCTACGGCCGCTAGGTATAATCACTTCTATATTTTATCAGGACCAATGACAATTTGAGCAATATTTTGTACTTTTAGCTTTATATAAAATGAAAAATTAATGATTTTCTAAGTCCCTAAAGTAGCACAATGTGGCAGCTGGACCAAACCTTACAAACAGAATTATTTATTTGAAACCTGCACAACATTTTGGTTCCTTATCAGCACATTGAATTGAACTGAATTATTTTATGGCCTTTAGGCATCTAAGGCTCAGGCCGGGATAGGGGAGGGGAAAGGATTTGGGAAAGTGTCGGTCAGGGTCCATGCTGAAGGTGCCATCCCGGCATTTGCCTGGTTTGACACGAAAAATCCTGGAAAAACCTATCAGAACCCACGACCTCCCGAATGCTGCGCCAACGCTCTACCACTGAGCTTCGGCGGCTCGGTATCAGCACATTGAACAACTTACAAGATTTCACATAAGAATATTATCTATGAGTATGACTGCACACGTTGTCAGACAATTTAAAATGTACCAAGGTGCTCTTTTGCTAGCCTAGAAAACAAGTAAAGAAAACGATGTTATTACTTTTGCTTACAAATTCAATTTGTGCGGTAAATGCTGAAATTAACAGAAAAATTGACAACCGCCGTGCCCGGGATTTGAACCCGGATTTTCCTTTGAGTGTTCTTTCCAGTACATCACCATAGCACGGCCAATCCTCACGCTCCTCTCGCCTGTAGTGAAATGCCTGAGCCTCGTAACCAGCAATAAGGACCTGGGAGAGTGTCTAGGCGAGAGGAACACATAGAACTGGCCGTGCTGTATTGGTGTAATGAATAGAATACCTAGCCGGCAAATGGAAAATCTGGGTTCGAGTCCTGGTCACGGCGGCGCACAAATTCCAGTGTTAATTTCAAGTAAAGAAAACATTGGTAGAATCGAGAATAAGACCCAGGTAGTCTCGAACTGTGAACTAAGGACAAAGCAAAGAGTTCTTCACTTTTCTCGTTATATGTTGAAGAAGTTCAATGGAAATATTCAACTGAGGCAGAGTTTATAAGCTTATTTTGTGCAGATAATAGGTACGAGAGATAAAAGCCAATACTGACGCATTTAGTGCGCAAGACACGCGCAAACGGCAAGACAATCTCTCAACACTTTTAAAAAAGTAAAGTAAGTGTACCGATTATGGTCCGGGTCCCAAACATGGTCCACCCCCCAGATCTCTGCTGCATTCCGTTGGTGCTACTAGATGTCACCGTAAATTATATCCACATGAAAAGAGAAAGCATTTTTGCGCGACTCATTTGTTTGCGATTGGCGTGAGTGGCAGCAGCTCCAGTTGAAGTGCCATATTGCGCAAGAAAATATGTTGCTGTTATTTTAGATAAATAAGTAATGATTCGTTTCAGTATCTATTGTTGAAAACCTAATCAGTATAATGGATGGACAATCTAGCTATGTGAGCATACGTGAACATAAAATGTGTGTGACGCAATGTATTGCATTGTTTAATTAGCAGGCGGCAGAAAAAGTTAAGAGGTCAATAGTGCGCAATATGGCCCACTGCCATATTGTGCAAAATGCAGTCATAACTGTTTAAAATGAAAGAATTGGGTATTTGAAATGTTTGTACTGAACACTCATCATCATAATGTTTAGCAATTAAAACGAAGATAATGCCAGGTAATAAGGAAGCTGTCAAAGCAAGTGTCATCACGTTCAAAACGACCGGAATTTCAGCAACTGTTTCTAATAGTTCTGAAGAACCGTCACTGAGTTGCTCCAAGACTTGTGAATCTTGGTTTAGTTACCTTTGTCAGGCAGACAAGGTTGCAGACATGCATCTTTGCATGTCGTAGCGCAAATACGACCATGAATAGTGTGTGGGAATCACCGCTAAAGATCACGGACCATTTCTTTGTCCCTCATGTGAGACGTGACGTTCTAAACTCTTCATTTCTGTTACACGTCTTCTTATTGATTCATATTTTCTCACTGAATATTTTTCACCAATTTTGGCATTTTGTATTTACAATATTCTTGGTTTTGAAATGTCATATAAATGATCTATGCTTGTAATGTATATCTCTAAGTATGTAGCATATATGAGTAATACAGAAAGATTACACATCACTTTTGCCATACGCTCTTATTTTCTATTGCGAGCCATATTGGGAACACCATGTTCGCAATATAGTCCACTGGAAACATTTTTAGTTTTCGATTTATTACATTTTTATACGTCATTTCTAGGAAGCAGATTTATTTTTTCATTTGTCTAAATAGTCTCCCAACTTGATGGTTTAGTCGATTCGCACGAATAAATAGTTTTTCTTAGTGAAAAAATCAACGAAGTTAAGGTGGGCCATATTCGGACACTCTATCTTATGACTTATAATATCAACCAAAAATGTGTATTTTGCATAAAAAAACAAACTTTGTTTTTTACCAGGAAAGAGAGATATCTACCACGATAGAGATAAAGAGAAACGAAAAGAATTAATGTCGCAGCTCGGGGGCAAATTCCTTGCCCACTACATATGACAGGCACTCTGAAGTTTTCTCTATGTTGTACGTGGATTTGAAAGCAATACAATGCCCTTCTAAGACGCTCTAGTAACAGAAGCAACAGCACTCGAGGTAGCCATGTTCTCCAGGTTGGCCGATTACTTACCACACTCTCTTTCTGTGCAAATGGTCATAGGTTCGATTCCCGTGAGAGTCTATTAAACGTAGCAGTTCGGAGCACACATTAAAAAAAATATAGGTCCCGTCCTTAGAAAATTACTGGATGCTTTAGTATGTCAGTAATAATTCACTCGCTGACCCGAGGTAGCCATGGCGGAAAATAATGACCGAGGGATAGGCTTAGTGTTGCCAATAAAAAAAAAAGTTTTTTTTTTCTAAAACTTTCGAGCCTTGGTTTTTATTTAAACTTCGTTTTTTTTTTCAAGGCAGCAATTGGTAATACTGCTAACGTCTCCTTAAGCAATAATTACTTTTATATATGCAATTAAAAAGATATACAACATAC